>SJYC01034198.1:0-15401 GCA_006408675.1 Madoqua kirkii
GAAAGAGAAGGGAATACCAGGCCACCTGACCTGCCTCTTGAGAAACCTATATGCAGGTCAGGAAGCAACAGTTAGAACTGGACATGAAACAATAGACTGGTTCCAAATAGGAAAAGGAGCATGTCAAGGCTGTATATTGTCACCCTGCTTATTAAACTTATATGCAGAGTACATCATGGGAAACACTGGGCTGGAAGAAGCACAAGCTGGAATCACGATTGCTGGGAGAAATATCAATAACCTCAGATATGCAGATGACACCACCATTATGGCAGAAAGTGAAGAGGAACTCAAAAGCCTCTTGATGAAAGTGAAAGAGGAGAGTGAAAAAGTTGACTTAAAGCTCAACATTCAGAAAACAAAGATCATGGCATCTGGTCCCATCACTTCATGGGAAATAGATGGGGAAACAGTGGAAACAGTGTCAGATTTTATTTTTTGGGGCTCCAAAATCACTGCAGATGGTGATTGCAGCCATGAAATTAAAAGACGCTTTTCCTTGGAAAGAAAGTTATGACCAACCTACAGAGCATATTAAAAAGCAGAGACATTATTTTGCCAACAAAGGTCTGTCTAGTCAAGGATATTGTTTTTCCAGTGGTCATGTATGGATGTGAGAGTTGGACTGTGAAGAAAGCTGACAGCCGAAGACTTGATGCTTTTGAACTGTGGTGTTGGAGAAGACTCTTGAGAGTCCCTTGGACTGCAAGGAGATAGAACCAGTCCATCCTAAAGGAGATCAGTCCTGGGTGTTCTTTGGAAGGAATGATGCTAAAGCTGAAACTCCAATTCTTTGGCCACCTCATGTGAAGAGTTTACTCACTGGAAAAGACTCTGATGCTGGGAGGGATTAGAGGAGGAGAAGGGAACGACAGAGGATGAGATGGCTGGATGGTATCACTGACTCAGTGGACATGAGTTTGAGTGAACTCTAGGGGTTGGTGATGGACAGGGAGGCCTGGCGTGCTGCAATTCATGGGGTCACAAAGAGTCGGACATGACTGAACGACTGAACTGAACTGAACTGAATCTACGTTTCCTCATCCTAAAACTCTCCCTTCAAATCACAGTGGTGCTCTTAAGGTAAGGTTAAATTATAAGCCTTGAGAAACTGTATGGTAAGAACTATACAGACATAAGGTGGTTCTAGGCATATTTGTGCCCTTTAGGTATAAGGTACCCAGGTAAAATATAATTTAATATTACAGGCAAAGAGGGGAACTCTTAACTCCTTAGCGCTCTTACTTTATCATCCATATTATAAACAGCATATGCTTAATAACTAGCTTTCCTGATGAAATACCGTGTCTGGTAATTACCTTAACATTCCTCAGATCGATCCTAAACTTCCACCTTCAGGAATGTCTGGAAGAAACGTCCTCAGGTGCCACAGACCAATACAGGCTCTGACAAATATGAGACATTCTCATAAAATAGTTCACAGGTATTCAACAGTGTCTGCAGTTTTCCTTTTCTCATTCTGGTGGAAAATCGAGGGGCGATAGCCCTATCCGCTGTCTGCTCGTCACCACGTACCTCACTGTGCATTTGATACTGGAGGCTTTGTGGGTCTGGGCAGTGAGGAAAGTGAGGCTGGGCTGCCTCCGTCTTCCGCCCAGCCCGTCTCACGACAGTGGCAGCCCAGATTCTAAGCCCAGTGTCCATTCCTTGACAGCCCACTCTGCCTCCCAAGTCTGGGACAAGCAGATTCTTAACATAGCATGTCTTTATACAAGGTCACAGCATTTGTGCAGTAGATTGAATTCTGTGTCCAGCATTCTCACAGGGAAAGCTAACCCCAGCATGAGGGTGTCGGGAGGTGATGAGGTCATGAGGGTGGGGCTTCCATGATGGCATTAGTGTCCTTAAAAAAGGGATCCCAAAGAGCTCCTCAGCGTGTGCAGACACGGGAGACACAGGACAAGTGA
The DNA here is from genome assembly GCA_006408675.1 of Madoqua kirkii. Taxonomy (NCBI): domain Eukaryota; kingdom Metazoa; phylum Chordata; class Mammalia; order Artiodactyla; family Bovidae; genus Madoqua; species Madoqua kirkii. The sequence continues at coordinate 1,929 of SJYC01034198.1, forward strand.
CCATCCATAGCCAGAGAAGGGCTCCCCCAGCAGCTGACCGTGTGACCCCTGGACCACAGACTTGCTCCTGCTGCGTTGTGAGACAGAAACTCTGTTGTTTGTAAGCCAGTCTGTGGTCCTGTTTTGTAGCAGCCCTAATAGACTAAGACAGCTTGTATCATTCACTGTGCTTGTCAAGTTTGCCTTCATCTTTCTTATCCCTGGGATTCTTTAATATATATATTTATGTATATGTATTTATATATATATGTAAATATATATGTATACACACATGGGGTGACATATATTTTTTTCTAAATAATCCTTAACTAAACATTTGTTCTACAGTCCAAAAAAAAAAATAACTTAGAAAATCCAATTTTAAAAAGTAAATGTGTTTTCCGCCAGGCTACCTACTACAGCAACTATCATGAAGATTCTTTGTGGAGCCATGATGCAGATTTAAAGCAAGCGTGGTCACTGACAGTCATGAGAATTAAGAGCTGCAGGAGCTGGGGTCTCCCTCCCACTTGGTCGCACTCTAAGGGGGACAGGCACTTAGGTTTTCTCCCTCATTTGGTCACTGACTGACCAGAACCTGCAGACCTGCGGCCGGTTTGAAGGACCCGCTTGCTGGTTGTGGGAACTGCAGTGTAGGTTTCTGAGCTTGTTTATTGGAGTGAAACAGGGGACCACTGTTTTTACCAGGGAGGGCAGCCCACTGAATCATCCTAGGTAAAAGACAGGTTCCCTGCTTTAAAGCCTGGGTGCCAGCTAAAGTTACTGCCATGAGTACATTCACTGTCTTTTGAACTTAAAATCTTGATGCCTGTTTCTGTTTATTAAAAAACCTGCTCATAAAGCTTAATTGCTGTAATGAAGATACATTGCTCCTCTTTGGGGGGTTATCACTCATTTTGTTCAGTTTGCTGAGGAATGTCAGATGGAAAGTGGGCCTCACCCTGCAGGGAAACGACCAGCAGTGGTTCCCAGGTAGAACAGATGAACAGGGGAACAGTGGAGGGGTGGGGGGTGAGGCGGTTATCTGGGCAGCTGGGTCTGGTCCCTGGTCAGGAGCACAGAGCTCTCCATTGGCTGAAGTGGTCTTCTATCAAAGGGAGAATCTTACTTTCCCTTCTATGGAGGCCATCTCCTGGTAAAATAATAATTTACATCTCTCTGGTGTCTTTCATCTCTGAGGGCTTTATGGAACTAAATTATTTAGCTTTATCATAACTCTGGAGGTGCATTTGTTCACATGTTGACCGGAGGCCTTGACAAGCTGCATGACCTACCCCGGGGCAGTGGTCAGGATGGATCCCGAAGGACAGCTTATTCTGCTCCTGGAGACCTGCCACAGGTTCAGCTCATTCAGTACTTTTCTCACCCAGAGGTATCTTGACCCCCGTCAGCATCACTCCACTGTCACCCCATTGTTACCGCACTGTGCCATCAAGGATCAAACCAAGCATATCCCCTTGGAGCACAGCATACTCTGTGCCCCCACTTCTTCCCAGGATCAGTGAAGGGCTTGTCCACTCTGCCAGGTCACTGCTCCCTTGGGTCCTCTCTCAGAGACAAGCAGTCTCTGGAGTCTCGTCCCAGTGCCCCCACTCAGCCCACGCTCAGAGGCCACTCTCTTGTGTGATCCTGTGTCCTTGAGGCTCGCTCGGGGTCTGTGCTCACGTGCGATGGTTTCTATTCGGATGACAGATGATAATTTTCTCTTCAGTCTCCCTGGACTAGGACACCCCAGTGGAGCTTGGGGCAGGATTTGTGAGGCAAAGAGGAGGAAGAGGCTAGGGATCCAGAGGTTGTGAAGGCTGAGGAGGAGTCTGCATCACTGGGGGAGCCTGAAATTACAGCCCAAAGGGGCTAGGCCACCCCCACCCCCCAAACAGTTATGCTCAGCTAAACAAAGGATGAGGGATGGATTTTCATTTGTAATCTAAACTTTTCTCCAAGAGACAGCGTAGAATCACTTTCAAAAATGGTATTTCTTAGGTGTTATTTTTGAGGGACAAATGTAGACTCTTAGTGGACACCAGAGCCCAGTTTCTTACAGTTTTTGTTGTGAATGTGACTTATTTGGTTGGGGTTTGCAAGGAGATGTTACTGAACCATCTGAGATGTAACTGTCCGCTCAAGTGACCCCAAGGACGTCCACCCTGCCGGCTCTCTTCCTGAGAGGTGTGGAGCCTGTGGAGAGGGCAGGCTTGGGATACAGGGGACAGTGAGCCTGGTTCCCAGGACAGTGGCCTGCTTCCTGGTGTCCACTGTGAATGGAGTTTAGTGCCCTCAGGGTGCACCTGGGCATTCTGGGTGAGAACGGTCTGTTTGCCACATATATCTGAGCCCAGCAAACCAAAACTGGAGGGCGGGAGGCTCACCCCAGGCAGCCTGTGCCTCCCCCTCCCCTGCTTCCCCCAGCCCCTGGATGGGTGGGCCTGGCCGTGGGGGTCTGGGTCACAGCAGCTCTGAACGGCACCGACAGGAAATCGCTTTGTTTCCAGCCCTGAACGGCCTCTGCTCACACATGCTTTGGAGGTGACGTAATGAAATGTGTTTGAATAAACTCTTTCCACTGGTGTGAACTTTTTTAATGGAAAGAAAGAACCTCTTTTCAAAGATGAGCTCTCCTTCCTCTGAACACGACTTCAGAGCTCTTTCCCCAGTTATGGGCATCCCTGCCCGGGTGATGTGGCCCGAAATCTGGCTGTGTGCCGGGGTGGGGGCTCTGCTCGCAGCCGCAGCCCCGTCTTCATCAGAGAACCCTGGGCACGTCCCTCTGCTGTCCTGGTCCTTCCTTGTGGCGTTTCTAAATTTGCTGGATTGTTACGAGTCCTGATGGCCAGCAGTCTGCCCGGGAGTCCATGGTGCACTTGGGTGCTGTGTTGGTGGTCTGTGCCACAAGTCCAGTGTGGGGTCCTTATTAGGCCCCTCCGTGAATCTCAGATCAGCACAGCCTCATGTGGACAGGCCTCTAGACATCGTCTCTTACACTTACTTCTAATGAAGAGCATCCTTTCCACTGTTTTGCCCATTTGTTTGTCAAGTCAGTATCCTCCACAACAGGACAGCAGTTGAGCTGGGCTGGCCAGGCTCCACGGATCAGCAGAACTGTCGGTCCTCTGGGCTGAGCAGCAGATGGTGGGCGGCCTGGGTGCAGCACAGAACCCACCAGTGCAGTCCTGGGAGCGCACAGTTGATGGAGCATGTCCAGCTCTTGGGTCCCCAGCTGTAAGCACACATGTGCATGCACACACACGCACATGAGGGTGCCCGGGTCTGTCCACACCAGCACCAGGAACCCAGGGTGCTTGGCTGTTTCCAACGCATCCAGCAGTGGATGCCTCCTAATAGTGATCCCCCAGAGATATGGTGAGAGTCAGTGTTCATCTCTGAGGCCATGTCTGTCAGCAGGCAGAGGCAGCCGTCGGTCAGGGATTCTCCATGTGTGGACATGCCACTTTGTCATCAGAAACTCTGCGCTCTGTCTGGGCCTCCAGGGACTCTGATGCCTGCTTGTGGTTAAGGATGAAGGGGTTAAAATGACTTTAAACTGGAAACCTCTGAACAATCAGCAGCCACAGGAAGAGATGCCCTGTGAGTTTAAGCATATCCTCAGCAAACACGCTTCTCTCCACCCTCCAAGGGTGTGTTCTGTAGGAGAAGAGCTGGTTTAGCACCTGGAGGTGAGAGTTCAGTGGCCTGACAGAACCCTCCACACTCCCCACTGAACCCTGACCCCCCTTTTTTGAGCTGGTGTATGACTTGATCTCACTGCCAGGGACCCACTTACACAAACCCCGCCAATAAAGCCTGCATTCTCTTCTGACTCTGTCATCCTTGAGCTCTCAGGCCCCCACTCATCTTCCCAGGGTGGTACAGGAGGCTCTTCCCAGTAGGAACCAGTGATCTTGGGCTCATTCACTCCTTTGAAGTGGTGCCTGCGTCTACAAGGCAGCTGCTGAGATGTTGTGGGAGAGACTGACTCCAGAACCCGTTCTTCTGGCCTGAGACTGCATCACATGGACTGTTTCACCTTGGAGCTCACGGTAACCCTGAGAGTGGAAACCACTCACTCTGTCTTGACCAGGTAACTCATTGTAGGGAAGAAGAAAGACCTTCTCAGTTCTCAACTGGGACCCCCTCAATGAAAGACAGATTAACAAGAGAGCTGTGCACATGTTTACCTAAAATTGTGACTCATAAGGAAAGGAAGACCTGAAGAAATGAGTAAACCTGGGAGTTTTTATACCGGGTGTGATGAGCGTGGAAAGTCCTGGAAAAATGTGATTGATGGGCAGAGAGTGTGAGCTCAGGGTGGTAAACTGAGGGCACTCAGCAAGGCCTGTTCACAGGTTCCTCTCTGGGTCCCTCATCTAATAGGATTTGCATTTGTTTGAAAGCAAAACTGGAGAAGATTCGAAGTTGAAGTTGGGTCAACATTAGTTGCCCAAATAAGATAAGCATTAGCCTAAGGATAAAGTGATGAGTTTGAAGTGCACAGAAAGAGCCTGGAGAGACGGTAAAGAGGGAGGGAGGCTCTCACCTCCAGGAATGTCCCCCTGTTGATCACAGAGAGCAATTCGCTGGGCCTAGAGTTATGTGTGTGTTTGTTACCTTCGTGGTTCCCCAGAAAAGCTGGTGGAAGACAGTGCTTTAAATCCACTTGGAAGTATTCTCTGAACCAGTATAGAAATACCATCCTTGCTCCCTCTTTTCCTTCTCTGAAATCTGTGAAAACAAGAATATTTATATCCATGACAAACCGCTCATAGAGCCAACTCAATTCCTAAAGATATAGAGCCAACCTAAATGTGTGTTAAACTTTTTAAAAAATCAGTTTATTCTAGAGACTGTTTGAAATTAGCTTATATGCAACTTAATGAGAAAACAATGTTCATTAGCAATGCAAGGTATTTCTGATAAAAGATGTTATTTTTATTTCGTTAACATTAAAACCGGATTTGGAAGAACCATGCAAATTCATACTTTGTAATAAATGCATTTATGTAGGTACATTTAAATTTCCCATTCACAAGTACATAAGCTCTTTCTGAATAAGGTACTTTATTGCCTGGCATAAGGCACTTATGCAAAGGTTTAGAAATACCAGGCTGGGTGAAGTTATAGCTACATTTACAGAGGGCTTTAGCTTAATTAATCGCGTATAACAGACTTGAGTTCTACAAAATCAAATACTTGGGATTTTGCCTGTTACTGCCGTGGTTTTTATAATGTCAAGCAACTGGTCTGACTAAAATGCTCACTGCCTTGGCATTGCTTAAAGCCAAGTTACAGGGAAAAATGTCTATGCCAACTGTCAGCCAAAACAGGCTAATGGTTCATCATGTTCCTAGTGAAACTCATGGCCAGATGTTTTAGAGAAAAGCATGCCATTTCTATTGGCTACACCACGTGAGAAATGGAGAAATGGCAGTTTAGCAATAATCAGGTCATTTTGTCAACACAGACAGTCAACTTGAAACACCCTACCACATCAAAGTACCTAGGGCTGTAAGTTATCCAGTTCTGTGAACAATACAGCAGTGCTTGATTGTCTTTAATGCCCACTGTGCTATCTGTTGTCAATGCTCCCAGGGATTAACTAATTTAGCCAAAAATTTTAGGGAGAGATTTCATCTGAATGTCATCCTATGATTTCACATAATGGAAAAAAATAATGAAAATAATCCAGGACAGGGGAAAAAAAAAAAACCCGCACAAGCAAAACACTTTTCTTGTGCATTGGAAGTTAAGCTCAGACTATTTGGGGGACGGGGCAGGGCGGGTTCTCAGGTTCTGAATTGTCTGGGAAGCCTTCCCCACTTTTTCCAGTTTCCTTTGCATCCTCTATACAGCAGCCCACAGCTTGGCCAGGGTCACAGTTCCCTTCGAACATGGCGAAGAAGCATGTTCTCCTTGTTGTAAATGCCTAATCCCTAGTTGAAACTGTCTGTCACAATAATGTCCTGTAGTGAAGACTTGTACAAGGTAATAACGTGTGGAGTAAGCCGTAAAGTGTTCCCTTTATCTGTCTGACACAGGACGCCTTCTCATCTAATCAGCTGCCTTCTGTTCTCACATCATCTGGCAGGTGAATGAGAGCCCCTGAGCACCCTCTCTGAAGCATTCATAGGTTCATATCCCCCTTTCTCTAGATTAGTGAGCAATTTTGAGTGTTTACCTTCTCCCCATGTCCTAAGCATCAGTTCCAGTGTTGCTCCACAGAGTGGGAGCATCATTGCTCCCACATTTCCCTCTGAAGCATCAGTTTCCACTGTTGTTCTGCAGAGTGGGAGCACCCTTGCACCTGCCTTTCCCTCTGAAGCATCAGTTTCCACCATTGATCTACAAAGTGGGAGCACCATTGCACCCGCCTTTCCCTCTGAAGCCTCAGTTTCCACTGTTGCTCTGCAGAGTGGGAGCACCATCGCATCTGCCCTTCCCTCTGAGCGCTTGCAGAATGTTCCCTGATGGCAGGCTGGAGAGGTTGTGTCTTCTTCACACTGCGTTTCACCAGGCGACGCCGAGTGTGGCCCATGTGGAGTCCCGCAGTGGGCTTTGCTTTCCCTTCCTCCCTCCCTTCCACCCTTTTTTAAGGTATTATTTGTCAATATTTAATTGTTTTAGCTTATTAACATTGAAGCAATAATTGCTTTGCAATATTGTGTTGGTTTCTGCCATATATCAACATGAATCAGCCGTGGATATATGTTCCCTCCCTCTTGAACCTCCCTTCCACCTCCCACCCCCTCCCACTAGTCCTTTAACATATATGGAGCAGTTACTGTGAACAAGTAAATACCATTGCTTATGCCGTTTGTACAATAAGGAAGATGAGGTTTGGGGAAGTTAGACAACCTCCCTATTGTTGTACATGTAAAAAGTAATGAAGTGAAGTCGTTCAGTTGTGTCCAACTTTCTGCAACCCCATAGACTGTAGCCTACCAGGCTCCTCTGTCCATGGGATTTTCCAGGCAAGAATACTGGAGTGGGTTACCATTTCCTTCTCCAGGAGATCTTCCTGACCCAGGGATTGAACCCAGGTCTCCTGCATTGTAGGCAGATGCTTTACCATCTGAGTCACTGGGGAAGTCCAAAGGTAATGAAGCCTGTTTTTAACTGAGGACTATGACCCTGCAGAGCACACCGTTACCCAGTCCCTTTACAGCTGCTCTTTAGGATGAGGTCCGGCATCACTGGGGTGTAGCAGGCAGTCTCATTGAAAGTATTGGGGTGGCACTGGCCTGAGGCCTGTCTCCTTATCAGACATATTCTCACCCTGGACACTTTTGGCTGCCTCCCCCGCCCCTCTCGCTTGCCTGGGGACCAGAGCTTTCTACATGTACAGCTGCCTTTCCACAAAGTGGGGAAGGTCGACGCTGAAAGTTTGGTTCAGGCTGCTGTGCTCACAACAGTGCACCAGAGAGATGCCTCTTTCTTCCTGTTCCTGGAGGAAGCTGTTAACCTATTTGAGAAGGAACGCCCACCCCATCCCCACATCCTGTCCCCACGGCTCCCAGCTATTCATCCCTGTTCTAATATTTAGGGGGTCAGACTGCCTGCCCTTTGGGAAAAGGCAACTCTTTCCTCTTGTTGATGGAAAGTCTAACCTCTTATTTTTTTTTCTATTGAAGTGTAGTTGCTTTACAGTATGTGTTTGTTTCAGGGGTGTAGCATAGTGAGGTGTTTTTTGTTTTTTTGGTGTGTTTTTTTTTTTGCAGAAGATATTCTAAGTTATTAGAAGATACTGGGTTTACTTCCCTATTCTGTTCAGTTCAGTTCAGTCGCTCAGTCGTGTCCGATTCTTTGCGACCCCATGAATCGCAGCACGCCAGGCCTCCTTGTTCATTACCATCTCTTGGAGTTCACTCAGACTCACGTCCATCATCGAGTCAGTGAAGCCATCCAGCCATCTCATCCTCTGTCGTCCCCTTCTCCTCCTGCCCCCAATCCCTCCCAGCATCAGAGACTTTTCCAATGAGTCAACTCTTCGCATGACGTGGCCAAAGTACTGAAGCTTCAGCTTTAGCATCATTCCTTCCAAAGAAATCCCAGGGCTGATCTCCTTCAGAATGGGCTGGTTGGATCTCCTTGCAGTCCAAGGGACTCTCAAGAGTCTTCTCCAATATCACAGTTCAAAAGCATCAATTCTTCGGCGCTCAGCCTTCTTCACAGTCCAACTCTCACATCCATACATGACCATTGGAAAAACCATAGCCTTGACTAGATGGACTTTAGTTGGCAAAGTAATGTCTCTGCTTTTGAATATGCTTTCTAGGTTGGTCATAACTTTTCTTCCAAGGAGTAAGCGTCTTTTAATTTCATGGCTGCAATCACCATCTGCAGTGATTTTGGAGCCCCCCAAAATAAAGTCTGACACTGTTTCCACTGTTTCTCCATCTATTTCCCATGAAGTGATGGGACCGGATGCCATGATCTTCATTTTCTGAATGCTGAGCTTTAAGCCAACTTTTTCGCTCTCCTCTTTCACTTTCAGCAAGAGGCTTTTTAGGTCCTCTTCACTTTCTGCCATAAAGGTGGTGTCATCTGCATATCTGAGGTTATTGATATTTCTCCTGGCAATCTTGATTCCAGCTTGATTCCAATCTTCTTCCAGCCCAGCGTTTCTCATGATGTACTCTGCATAGAAGTTAAATAAGCAGAGTGACAGTATACAGCCTTGACGTACTCCTTTTCCTATTTGGAACCAGTCTGTTGTTCGATGTCCAGTTCTAACTGTTGCTTCCTGACCTGCATACAGATTTCTCAAGAGGCAGGTCAGGTGGTCTGGTATTCCCATCTCTTTCAGAATTTTCCAAAGTTTATTGTGATCCACGCTGTGCTATATAGTAAATCTTTGTTGCTTATCTATTTTATATATAATAATTTGTGTCTCTTAACCCAGACTCCTAATTCATTCATCCTCTACCTCTCCCTTTGGTAACCGTAAGTTTGTGGTTATCTGTGAGTGTGTTTCTGTTTTGCTTATACATTCATTTGTGTTATTTTTAGTTCCACATGTGATATCATGTTTGTCTTTCTCTGGACTTGGTTTAGTATGATAATCTATAGGTCCATCCACATTGTTGCAAATAGCATTGTTTCATTCCTTTTGTTGGCCAAGTAATATTCCACTGTACATACACCATATCTTCTTTACCCATTCCTCTGTTGATGCACACAGGCTGCTGCCATGTCTTGGCTATAGTGCTGTTATGAACATTGGAGTACATGTATCTTTTCAAGTTAGTTTTGTTACTTTCCCCATGTAAACCCGGGAATAAGATTGCTGGATCATATGATAACTCTGTTTTTATGTTTTTAAGAAACCTCCATACAGTTTTCCAGAGTGGCTGCACCAGTTTGTAGTCCTACCAACAGCATAGGAAGGTTTCATTTTGCCTACATCCTGTCCAACATTTGAAGGAGTTTTGGTAGAATTTTGTTGATAGTTGTTCTCACAGGTGTGAAGTGATACTTCATTGTGGTTTTTATTTGCATTTCAGTTGGTGATGGACAGGGAGGCCTGACATGCTGCTGTCCTTGGGGTCACGAAGAGTTCGACATGACTGAACTGAACTGAATAATTAGAGATGTTGAACATCTTTTGATGTGCCTGTTAACCTGTATGTCTGTATGTCTTCTTTGGAAGAATGTTGGTTCAAGTCTTCTGCTCATTTTTTAGTGGGACTGTTCTTTTAGTCCTGAGCTGTACAAAGCTCTGACTTTTACTTACACTGTTGAGGCTGAGGAAGAAAGAGAATAGGGCACTTCTTGAGAGTGATGCAGAGGAAGCAGGGGACCAGGGGCCACCAGGCTGAGCCAGGGAGGGTGACAGGGGGAGTCTTAGAGGGTCTGGTGCTGGTGTTGAGGAGGACGTTCACGGGGACAGAAGCCACTGCCCAGAGGTACTAAGGACGTGCACAAAGAGAAAGACAAAGGTGGGGGTGGGGGGTTGGGGGGGTGGAGCTTTGCTCCAATGCTAACAGCTTCTAGAATCCTGACACACACTCCAGCCTACATTCCCAGTTATCATTCTCATCCCAAGGGTAGAGTTGTGCCCTGCGCCTCCTGGTGGCAAGTTAGGGTGTTCCTGGGCCTCATATAAACACTGCGTGGGTGCTCTCTGCAACACCTGAAGCAGGAGGCCAGGACACCCGGGAGGGTGGGCATCGTGAGGTTCCTGAAGCCAGCGTGCCTACACCCCAGCTCATCAGGAAGTTCAGGCCAGGAGGGCAGCAGTTTTTATTAATGGCTAGAGTAGAGTCACATCCAGCCAGCCTTCAGAAGTCAGTGCAGTGATTTTCTCTTGCACCACAAGGCTGGAAGGAAGCGGTGCAGCGTTTGTGACAGAGTGGGCAGTTCTCAGCCGGAGTCCCTGCAACCAGCCTTCCAGCCCTCCTGGCAGACTGATGCTCCTGAGGGCACAGCCCCACCTCCCAGCGACAGGGGTTCGCCAGATCAGCCGTGTGTGTCCGTGTATGCGCATGTGTGTGTATCATGATGGGGTGCCTTTTGAAAAGTCCCCAAGTGATTTATAGCTCCGGCTCCCCTTGAGAACCTTTCTTTGAGACAAACTTCAATCCAGGGACCTCCATTCAGAAGGAGAAGGTCAGTGCAATATTTTGTGACAACTGAATGCTGGGCACTGAGCTAAATACCACAGATTCCAGCAGAGACTGGCTGATGCCCGCTGTCAGTCTCCAGTGGGAAGACACTTCCTTGCTCTCAGAATGTACACTTAGTGTAAACGTGGCCTGGTTTCCCCTGTGTTCGCAGCCGTCAGCACATGGAGGCCCCAGGGGCAGGGGGTAAGCTCTACCCCAGACCCCAGACCCCACTTTCACAGCGAGGCTGTCTGTGAGGGCCAGCCCGAGTGCGGAGGCCGGCCCAGCTCCATGCCTCTGTCGTCATTCACTTGCTCTGTGTGGAAGTTTACAGAACACTGCTGTGGCCAAGATTTTGCTGAACGCCCCCTCTCTCACTTCAGGCATCCCTTCACCCATTCATTCAACAAATACGGACTGCCTGCCATGTTCGAGGCATGGTTTGTGGTGCTGGGAAATGTTCAGAGATGTTTGGAAATGCGATTAGGCTCCACAGTTCATCTCGGAGGAGCCAAGATTAGATGCCCTGTTAGTCGGATGCCAGGGTCTGGCCAGGGTCCCCTCTCTCCCAGAGCAGTGGCTCATGCCACATCCCATCCAGTATGGGTAACTGTGGTCATTTATTTGCCATTTTAAAGAACACATTGTTATAAACCATTTTAAACATACATATACTAGAGAAAATAATGCAGTAAATTTTCACATACTCTTAACCCACGTATTATAAGAAAAATAATTTTATTTCCTCAATCTCTACCACTTTTAACTAGAAAACTTTAAAGCAAATCTCAGCACACCATTTCATCCATAAGTGCTTTTTTAATTTATTTTTTGTATTTAACCACAATTCCATTATCATCCTCAATGAAATTGGTCATAATTTCTTATTAATACCTAATGCCCATTCTGGATTCAGTTCTCACTGATTGCCTCAAGTGAATGTCCTTTTATCGCTGGCTTGTTTATAACAAAATCCAAGGATGGACCACACTGTGCATTGGGTTGATGGATTTCCTTAATCTCTTTTAGTCTGTAACACCCCCATGCCCCTCCCTAGCTTGTTTTCCTGGCATCTGTTTGCCGGGTCATTTGAAGAAACTGGCCCACTTGTCCTGTGGAATTTCCCACACTCCAGGCTTGGCTCATTGCACCCCTGGGGTTCCTGTCTGTACCTCACTCGGTCCAAGTGTGAGTCTGGTGTCTGACTGTAGACACAGGCTTCTCCGTGGTGAGGGCTCTGTTGGGTGGTCCTGTCCACAGACAGCGTTGCCCCTGATGTAGTGACCTGTTGTCATCGTGGGGTATATGGCAGTTACCCTAGGAAAGGGATCTGCTTCTCACTGTACGTTCACATGGTCACTGGGTGATAAACATCACCCTTTCTCCATGAAACTGTGTAAATAAAATCTGTGTGTTTTTATTTCAAGTTCCAGCTGCTACTTTAGGGCTGGGGCAGGGGGCAGGTGAGAGGACGGCTGGCAGCGTGGGGTCTCCCTAGCATCTGGAGTGTGCCCTTTCTCTGGCGTGGCCTTTCCCCATGAAGATTGACTCTGATCTTAACTCTGCATGCAAGTGTCTGTTTTCAGAACTGAATTCATTCCAGGTCATGTCCAGGTTCTAGCCACCTTTCTGACTCTCCCAGTGAAACTGCAGTAACTACAGCCAAACTCAAGTTAATCTCTAGAAACAGGGTCTCACCCTAAAGTTCCAGTGCTTATCTACGGTGCCATCTTCAGAAGCCTCAGAACCTCTAAGTGACATTTTCTTTCCATGTCGTTACTCACCAGTGCTCTAACAGCCTGTCCCTTGTACAGGCTGAGAAAATGTGTGCCGCAAACAGACAGGCAGACATCAGTGACAGGTGCGGGCACACCGTGCTGGCTCTGCCTGCATCTGAGAGCACCTGGAGCTCATGGAGAAGAAGAGGAACTGCAAAGTCCAAGGGTGCCGATGGGCAGGCACATCAGAGTGGAGCCTCCTGATGGGCGTCAGCCAATTAAAATAGCCAGTTGCCCCTTAATTCAAGAGAGACTGCACTCCAAATGACTTTTCACTCTGCAAAATCTGAACTCAGTTTCCAAAACGGGCTTCCTATTCTTGAGAAGAAGGAGAAGAATGTATTCAGAATCCTAAAAGCAGTTTCAAGAAATAGATTCAAAATATTTTGAAAATTTTTTTAATTTATTTTTAATTGAACGATAATTCTTCATAATATCGTGTTGCTTTCTGCCATACACCAACATGAATTAACCATAGGCATACGTGTGTCCCCTTTCTCTTGGACCTCCCTCAAAATAGATTCAAAATATTTTGAAAATTTTTTTAATTTATTTTTAATTGAACGATAATTCTTCATAATATCGTGTTGCTTTCTGCCATACACCAACATGAATTAACCACAGGCGTACGTGTGTCCCCTTTCTCTTGGACCTCCCTCCCACCTCTCACCCTTTCCCACCCCTCTAGGCTCTCACACCCCCAGTTTGAGTTCCCTGAGTCATACAGCAAATTCCTACTGACCATCTATTTCACATGTGGCAGTGTGTGTTTCCATGATACGCTCTCCATTCATCCCACCCTCTCCTCTCCCCATTCTCTATGTCTGCAACTCCATTGCTGCCCTGCAAATAGATTCATCACTACGGTCTTTCTAGATTCTATATATATGCATTAAATATGATATTTATTTTTCTTTTTCTGACTTACTTCACTCTGTATAATAGACTCTAAGTTCATCCACCTTATTAACACTGACTCAAATGTATTCCTTTTTATGGCTGAGTAATATTCTATTGTATATATGTACCACAGCTTCTTCATCCATTCATCTGTTGATAGACATCTAGGTTGCCTCAATGTCCTAGCTATTGTAAAT
>SJYC01034199.1:0-35389 GCA_006408675.1 Madoqua kirkii
ATGTGTGTGTATCATGATGGGGTGCCTTTTGAAAAGTCCCCAAGTGATTTATAGCTCCGGCTCCCCTTGAGAACCTTTCTTTGAGACAAACTTCAATCCAGGGACCTCCATTCAGAAGGAGAAGGTCAGTGCAATATTTTGTGACAACTGAATGCTGGGCACTGAGCTAAATACCACAGATTCCAGCAGAGACTGGCTGATGCCCGCTGTCAGTCTCCAGTGGGAAGACACTTCCTTGCTCTCAGAATGTACACTTAGTGTAAACGTGGCCTGGTTTCCCCTGTGTTCGCAGCCGTCAGCACATGGAGGCCCCAGGGGCAGGGGGTAAGCTCTACCCCAGACCCCAGACCCCACTTTCACAGCGAGGCTGTCTGTGAGGGCCAGCCCGAGTGCGGAGGCCGGCCCAGCTCCATGCCTCTGTCGTCATTCACTTGCTCTGTGTGGAAGTTTACAGAACACTGCTGTGGCCAAGATTTTGCTGAACGCCCCCTCTCTCACTTCAGGCATCCCTTCACCCATTCATTCAACAAATACGGACTGCCTGCCATGTTCGAGGCATGGTTTGTGGTGCTGGGAAATGTTCAGAGATGTTTGGAAATGCGATTAGGCTCCACAGTTCATCTCGGAGGAGCCAAGATTAGATGCCCTGTTAGTCGGATGCCAGGGTCTGGCCAGGGTCCCCTCTCTCCCAGAGCAGTGGCTCATGCCACATCCCATCCAGTATGGGTAACTGTGGTCATTTATTTGCCATTTTAAAGAACACATTGTTATAAACCATTTTAAACATACATATACTAGAGAAAATAATGCAGTAAATTTTCACATACTCTTAACCCACGTATTATAAGAAAAATAATTTTATTTCCTCAATCTCTACCACTTTTAACTAGAAAACTTTAAAGCAAATCTCAGCACACCATTTCATCCATAAGTGCTTTTTTAATTTATTTTTTGTATTTAACCACAATTCCATTATCATCCTCAATGAAATTGGTCATAATTTCTTATTAATACCTAATGCCCATTCTGGATTCAGTTCTCACTGATTGCCTCAAGTGAATGTCCTTTTATCGCTGGCTTGTTTATAACAAAATCCAAGGATGGACCACACTGTGCATTGGGTTGATGGATTTCCTTAATCTCTTTTAGTCTGTAACACCCCCATGCCCCTCCCTAGCTTGTTTTCCTGGCATCTGTTTGCCGGGTCATTTGAAGAAACTGGCCCACTTGTCCTGTGGAATTTCCCACACTCCAGGCTTGGCTCATTGCACCCCTGGGGTTCCTGTCTGTACCTCACTCGGTCCAAGTGTGAGTCTGGTGTCTGACTGTAGACACAGGCTTCTCCGTGGTGAGGGCTCTGTTGGGTGGTCCTGTCCACAGACAGCGTTGCCCCTGATGTAGTGACCTGTTGTCATCGTGGGGTATATGGCAGTTACCCTAGGAAAGGGATCTGCTTCTCACTGTACGTTCACATGGTCACTGGGTGATAAACATCACCCTTTCTCCATGAAACTGTGTAAATAAAATCTGTGTGTTTTTATTTCAAGTTCCAGCTGCTACTTTAGGGCTGGGGCAGGGGGCAGGTGAGAGGACGGCTGGCAGCGTGGGGTCTCCCTAGCATCTGGAGTGTGCCCTTTCTCTGGCGTGGCCTTTCCCCATGAAGATTGACTCTGATCTTAACTCTGCATGCAAGTGTCTGTTTTCAGAACTGAATTCATTCCAGGTCATGTCCAGGTTCTAGCCACCTTTCTGACTCTCCCAGTGAAACTGCAGTAACTACAGCCAAACTCAAGTTAATCTCTAGAAACAGGGTCTCACCCTAAAGTTCCAGTGCTTATCTACGGTGCCATCTTCAGAAGCCTCAGAACCTCTAAGTGACATTTTCTTTCCATGTCGTTACTCACCAGTGCTCTAACAGCCTGTCCCTTGTACAGGCTGAGAAAATGTGTGCCGCAAACAGACAGGCAGACATCAGTGACAGGTGCGGGCACACCGTGCTGGCTCTGCCTGCATCTGAGAGCACCTGGAGCTCATGGAGAAGAAGAGGAACTGCAAAGTCCAAGGGTGCCGATGGGCAGGCACATCAGAGTGGAGCCTCCTGATGGGCGTCAGCCAATTAAAATAGCCAGTTGCCCCTTAATTCAAGAGAGACTGCACTCCAAATGACTTTTCACTCTGCAAAATCTGAACTCAGTTTCCAAAACGGGCTTCCTATTCTTGAGAAGAAGGAGAAGAATGTATTCAGAATCCTAAAAGCAGTTTCAAGAAATAGATTCAAAATATTTTGAAAATTTTTTTAATTTATTTTTAATTGAACGATAATTCTTCATAATATCGTGTTGCTTTCTGCCATACACCAACATGAATTAACCATAGGCATACGTGTGTCCCCTTTCTCTTGGACCTCCCTCCCACCTCTCACCCTTTCCCACCCCTCTAGGCTATCACACCCCCAGTTTGAGTTCCCTGAGTCATACAGCAAATTCCTACTGACCATCTATTTCACATGTGGCAGTGTGTGTTTCCATGATACGCTCTCCATTCATCCCACCCTCTCCTCTCCCCATTCTCTATGTCTGCAACTCCATTGCTGCCCTGCAAATAGATTCATCACTACGGTCTTTCTAGATTCTATATATATGCATTAAATATGATATTTATTTTTCTTTTTCTGACTTACTTCACTCTGTATAATAGACTCTAAGTTCATCCACCTTATTAACACTGACTCAAATGTATTCCTTTTTATGGCTGAGTAATATTCTATTGTATATATGTACCACAGCTTCTTCATCCATTCATCTGTTGATAGACATCTAGGTTGCCTCAATGTCCTAGCTATTGTAAATGGTTCTGTAGTGAACATTGAGATGTATGTTATTTTGACTAATTATTTAAGATAAGTGTTCAGTTCAGTTCAGTTCAGTTGCTTAGTCGTGTCCGACTCTTTGCGACCCCATGAATTGCAGTACGCCAGGCCTCCCTGTCCATCATCAACTCCCAGAGTTCACTCAAACTCATGTGTATCGAGTCGGTGATGTCATCCAGCCATCTCATCCTCTGTCGTCCCCTTCTCCTCCTGCCTCCAATCCCTCCCAGCATCAGGGTCTTTTCCAGTGAGTCAACTCTTCACACAAGGTGGCTAAAGTTTTGGAGTTTCAGCCTCAGCATCAGTCCTTCCAATGAACACCCAGGACTGATCTCCTTTAGGATGGACTGGTTGGATCTCCTTGCAGTCCAAGCAAGGGACTCTCAAGAGTCTTCTCCAACACCACAGTTCAAAAGCTGAACCGTTCCAGGCTGGCCTTAACCTGGGAAGTCCTAACACACTCATCCTGTCACCTGCACTGAAACAGGGATCAAGGGTGATAGTCTAGGTGTTACAACTAGAAAATGCATCCCTGACTGTATTTTCTACGCCAGCTCCGAGAGGAAAAGGTGGTGGGAACGAAGGGAAGAGGGAAAGTGGAAGACTGAAGGAAAGAACGTGCTCCCCCACACGCCCACCATGTGATAGGCAGAGTGGGGTGCTGTCCGTTCCGCATTTAATCAGCACCTCAATTAATTTCAACTCTTAATCAGCACAACAATCCCTCAGGGTTTAAGGAGCAGTCATCCTCATTTCCATAGCTGGGGGAACTGAGGCACAGGGAAGTGAAGATACTTGCCCAAGGTCACCCAGTCTGTAAAAGGCCACACTGATTCCAGCCACTGTCTGCCTGCACACGCTTTGCCATGATTCACAAGACCCCAGTTTCCTCTTCCAGGTAACTGTTGGTTTTACTTAGTGCCTGAACTTGCCCTTTCCTAATCTTCGCTATTCCACTCCTCTTAACCCTCCTCATTCGCCAAAGGTGTGTCAAAAGACCAGATGCATTTATAACTCCTGTCAAAAATCAGTGTTTTCTCCAAACCAAAATGCAACGTGAATGTTATTATTAAGCATTGGACTGACCTACAGATAGAAAATATTGCTCAGGAAACCACTAGTTTTCAAAGACTAACCCTAACCCTAATGCATATTTTCTGATTTCTGTTGTCATATCTTCGAACAGAGGCCTGGCCTGTTGCAGTCCACAGCACCACAGAGTCGGACCCAACTTAGTCACTGAACAGCAACACCTTTGAATGTTTTAATCTCAACTCTTCATTTTTTAAAATATTTATTTATTTATTTAGCTGAGGTACATGGGACCTTCACTGTGGTACCAGGGCTCCTTTAGTTGCAGTTAGCGGGCTCCAGAGTGCATGGGTTCAGTAGTTACCCCTGGCATGTGATCCCACGTGATCTTCGTTCTCCAACCAGGGGTCCAACCCCGTCCCCTGCATTGGAAGACAGATTCTTAACCACTGGACCTCCAGGGAAGTCCTGCAACTATACCTTTTAAGTGTATGACTGGATATACTTGGATGATTGAATACAGGCGTGTAACCACCACCACAGTCAAGATCCTGAACAATCGGTTGTCCCAAATGTTTCCTGTTTCCCCTTTGCTGTCAATTCCCTCCCCCATCCCCACTCCAGACCTCCCTGAGCTGCTTCCTGTCGCTATTGCTTTGCTCTTTCTGGAGTTTCGTGTGAATGAAACAAACACTCTCTAGTGTCTTATGTTTGACTTTTCACCCATGTTGTGCATTACTGTACTGCTCCTTCCCTCAGCCAAGTGGCATCCTGTCGTAGGCTGGATATCACCAAGTACTTACCAGCACTTGGGTCCCTCCCAGCATCTGGCTGTTGGAGTGATGCTTGTGTTGACATTTGTTCTCTTTCTCTTGGGGAGAGACCTGGAAGTGAGATTGCTCGGTCATAAGGAAGTGCGTATCTGTGTTTACATCATTCTGCCTCACCTCTTTGCAAGGAGCAGTACCATTTTGCATTTCTGCCATTGCTGAGTGGGTGTTCCATTTTCTCCCCATCTTCACCAGCACTGGGTTTTCCAGTCTTCCCTATTTAGCCATTTCAGTGGGGACAGTTGTATTTCCTCCCATGTTTCCTTTGCATTTCTCTGACAACCAGTGATGCCAAGCATCTTCCATGTACTTGTGAGCCATTCACAGATTTTCTGTTGTGATATGTTTATAGTCTTTTGACCATTTTAAACTGTTTTCTATTACTAGAAATTGTTGATTATATTTATATATTTTTTAAATTTATTACATTTATGTGTATACTTAATATTTATCTGCCATTTTACCTTCTTTTAAAGAAGACCCTTTCAAGCTGAACAAAGAATGGAGAAGTAAGCTGACTTGTTATTTCAATGATTTAAGAGCTCGTTTGCAAAGAAAACTTCCTCTGAATTATGAAAGCATGTGTGTGTGTATAGGGTGGGTGCATGTGTGTGTGTGTATAGGGTGCGTGCATGTGTGTGTGTGAGTCTGTATGGTGGATGCAAGTGTGAGTGTGTCAGAGTGGAGAATGGAGGAGAAGAGGCCAGATAGCCATAGGTTGGTAGAATACCTCAGGCAATATCCTGTAATTCATTCATCTGTTTTCTCCACTTCATTTAAAAGAATATCAAGCAAAAACTGTTGCTTTTATAACTCAGACTTCTGGGAACAGGACATCAGCCCTGAAAGGAGGAGAGCCAGCTAAGGCCTCATTTCTAGGATCTGCAGGGCCCAGATGCAGACACAGTCCTTGCTCAGGCATCAGGTCTGCCACGGGCGGCTCCTGCCTTCTCACTGGAAACAAGATACGTACAGGCTGTTGATAGCGAGAGTGAGCACAGAGAGCCCAGGAGAACCTGGGTCGTGTCCTGGCAGCCGGAAAGAGCTGGAGGGAAAGTGTGGCACTAGAAACAGACAGCTGCTGTAGGAGGGAGCCACAAGCTTGTGACCCAGCATGAGCAGAGGCCCAGTGTACAGAGAGCTAGCTCACTGGAGCGTGGCACTGAGCTCACCTGACTGGGCTATTTCCCTTTAACCCTCACCACCTATGGCCTTGTACCAAGGAATTAATTCGTTTAAGGAGTTTGGAGAGAAGCCTAGCAGATCCTGGAAGCAGGTGTGTTATCTCTCATCTTCTCGGTTCCTGTGCCATACCTTATTTCGGTCCAAGCCTGCTTGAATAATGAACACTGCCCAAATGGTAGCCATCACCTACCCGCGGGTACCATGTCTGCACAAAGCATTCAACTGCTGACGCCTGATTGAGTGCAGGAGCTGCCCCGTCACTGTAGAAGGAATATCTCACATGCCCCGCATCCCTGAGGCTCTGGAAATTGTTCTCAAGTTAAGGCTGCCTAGTGTTTGTTGGATTTATTTCCCATCCTCTGATATGCAAATGTCTCATCACAAAGTCTAGACCAGTTGCCACTTCTCACTAACTAGGTCCAGTTGCTCCTGGCCAAACAGAAAAAGCAAATAATTAGATTGTACAACTCCCAAATAGGTGTGGGTTAAAAAGGGAAATGAAGAATATTTCATCAATCCATAAAAAGGCAGAAAAATGGAAAAAAGAAAGGAAAATCCTCATGAATGGAGACTTGTAAATGACAGCTTCTGTTCAGTTCAGTTCACTTAATCGTGTCCGACTCTTTGCAACCCCATGAATTGCAGCATACCAGGCCTCCCTGTCCATCACCAGCTCCAGGAGTTCACCCAAACTCATGTCCATCGAGTTGATGATGCCATCTAGCCATTTGATCCTCTGTCGCCCCCTTCTCCTCCTACCCTCAATTCCTCTCAGCATTAAGGTCTTTTCCAATGAGTCAGCTCTTCGCATGAGGTGGCCAAAGTATTGGAGTTTCAGCTTTATCATCAGTCCTTCCAATGAACACCCAGGACTGATCTCCTTTAGGATGGACTGGTTGGATCTCCCTGTAGTCCAAGGGACTCTCAAAAATCATCTCCAACACCACAGTTCAAAAGCATCAATTCTTTGGTGCTCAGCTTTCTTCACAGTCCAACTCTCACATCCATAGCAACCACCCAAAAAATGTTAGATATAAACACAACTATAGAGTTACAGTAAGTGGGACACTTTCATTCTCAGGTTGCAGTATCACAGTCAGCCTCTGTACAGGTCTTGTTTGGAACTTACTTCCAAAAAAGATGGTGAGACAGGGTTGGCCCCGCAGAGTTATCAGGGCACACCTGCGAAGGGGCAAGAGGGACGGGCTGGGCAATGCTGCCCTGGGGGCAGGTGTAAGCCCAGGTGGGGCAGGGGTGGGTGCAGGAAGGAGGTCTGAGGGGTGCCTTCAGACCACAGCTTGGGGAGAGCTTGGCATGGTTGTGGGGGTTCCTCCACCCAGGCCCTGCCCCCCACCCAGAATGGACCTGCCCTGGTGCACCTGCCCTGCAGGGAGGCAGGTATGGATGTGCGACTGCGAGCCACCCCTCCGAGCAGAGGGGAGCCCACTCTGGGCACCCACAGCCACGCTGCCCACCACGCAGGTGACAGGAGAAGCATACAGCAAGAGGACTGAAAGAATATGCGGAGATAGCAAAGACTTTAAAAGCTTTATCAAACTGTGCTTCACACACTGTTCACTCCCCCCATTAACATTGCCCAATGTTTTTAAGCATCTATTCACAGGGTTGAGTAACCGTTACCACAGTCAAAATTTAGAATATTGGTATTCCTCCCAAAAGAAAGCCTGTTCCTATGAAGGGGTCACTCCCCATTCCACATCCTGCAGCCCTAGGTCCCCATTTACCTTGCTTCTGTCTCTATAAGTTTGCCTGTCCTGGACATTTCACATACATGGGATCACGTGACACATGGTCCTCAGTGTCTGACTTTTTACACATCACATGTGTTAGAGTCTGTTCGTGTTGTAGTGTGTGTACATCAGTACCTCACTCCTTTCAATGGACAAATTACATTCCACTGTATGGATATACCGTATTTTACCTATCCATTCACTGACTGATGGATAAGCATTTGGACTGTTTCCGCTTTGGAGAATAATTCAGATAAAGCGTTTCTCTACCAGTTTTTCTGCAGATATGTATGTGATACTCTCTTGGGTAAACACTGATCAGTGTTATTGCTGACTCAGCATAACTCCATAAGATTTGGGGGAAATTAAAAGTGTTTTCTTCCAAAACACCTCTACCATTTTGTATTCCACCAAACACGTATGAGTGCTTTGATCTTCTGTACCTTAAACTTTCTCCACGCACACTTGTCTTAATAATGTCTTAACCTGATCCATTATTCTGCATTTCTAGGGAGCAATACAAGGACCTTACAGTAGACCGACTTCAGAAGGCCTCTCCTCCTTTCTTACATATCATGCTTGGCTCACATGTTGCTTCTGCCTTGATTTCTGAACCTCCAGAATCAGACTCACTGTTTTGGCAGGAGTCAGGGTATATTTCAGTTCTCCTCACACAATTGCAATGTCTTGATCACCACTTTTTGTCTTTCATTTCTACCCTTTCTCCTGGAAACGATTTCTCTCCCTTTGGTGATTCTTCCATGAATATCTGTTAGTCGCAGAACCACTTCCATCAGTCTTTCCTTCCTTCCTACTGCGTCCTCTTTTCCTTTTTTCTCTTTTGGTCTAATGGTGTCTTCACTGTGCCCTCCCCTGAGAGGCAGTGCAGGGAAATATGGAATTCTGAGACCACAGCTAAGCTCACCTCAGACTGTTTCCAGGATCCTTTGGAAACTGGGGACTCCAGTGGCCTGTCCAGCAGCTATCCCATCACACATGGTCCCTCCCAGCCCTCCTCACATGCAGGTCCCATGTCTCTTCCGGCATGCTCCGTCTGTTGACCGCTGGTGCTCATTTGATTTTAACAGCTGCTCCAGCTTCCCTCCCCATCGCCTAGACGGCTGGGGCTACCTCCCTCCAGATTCCTTGCTGTGGTCACATCTCAAGTTGGTCCCCTGGAGGATGGGCTCAGGGCAGCTCAGCACCCTGAGACTCACAAGTAGAGACTTGCCTTCATCCCAGGTTCCAGAGCATGATCGATTCCTGTGAAGGGGGAGCCTTGTAACACCTCTTGGCTTTTAGGAACTTTCCTAACAGAATTCTGCTTTTTATCTGGCATTTATCTCCCAGCAAAACTTCAAGACTTTCCCCCGGGAGAGTAACAGTTGTCAAACTCAACATCAAGACTGCATAACTTCTGAGAAAAAAAGACACATTTACCATAATCTTTTCTAAGCTTAAAGTTGGCACCCTTAGTTAACGCTTTATTTAAACAATGATATCAAGGTTCTGAGGACAAGGAGCTGGAGAATGGCAATGCCTAGAATATTCTCTAAAAAAAAAATTTTTCTCTTAGAAAATGATGGTTCTATTTGGCACCCACAACCATAATCCAATCTGTTAGGCAAACATAATTTAAAGGTTTGAGAGGTTTTTTTTTTCCTAAGAGAATTTAAACTTTAAAAAAAAAAACTATCTTAGAGCGAAGTGATTAAACTAAAAAGAAGAGTCCCATGCAAAAAGAAAACTGCGGTTACTTGGTGGTGGTGGAGGTTTAGTTGCTAATTCATGTTGAACTCTTGCAATCCCATTGACTGTAGCCTGCCAGGCTTCTCTGTCTATGGGATTCTCTAGGCAAGACTACTTAAGTCTTAATAATTATAATAAATCATTGAATGTCCCATTTCCTGATCTTTATCCTCAAATTTGGTTTTAAAAAGTATACAATCAAGTTTATCTTTTTCCTCCTGAAATGTTTCTGTTTTTTAAAAAAGAAACAGGTATGCTCTATGGGCAACCCACTCCAGTGTCCTTGCCTGGAGAATCCCAGGGACAGGGGAGCCTGGTGGGCTGCCGTCTCTTGGCCCGCAGAGTCAGACCCAACTGAAGCGACTTAGCATAGCATACGCTTTGTGGTCATTTGAAAACTATAACTGTAAGTCTGAGGCATCACTGCTCCGTCTCTCAGGAGACACCACGGGGACCAGAGTCTGCGGGGGGGAGAAGTCCCTTCCCGCACTCTGGGGTCTCGGGCCCTTCTGCCCAGGCTGGTCCAGGCCCCACGGCTGGAGGTAGGGAGTCACTGGCTGAGACCTCTGTTTTCATATTCTCAGCTCACAGGCTGCCATCTTGGGGCTTCCTTTAGCTGGTGAGCCCATTAACTCTACCCAGGACCAGTTATGGATCTTGTGGGCCTAAGCGCAGAATTAAAATGAAGGGCCCTTTGTCCAGAATTCAGTAAGAATCTCAGGACAGCAGCAGCAGGGCATCGAGCTGGTGCGGGGACAGCACTAGGTTAACACGGGCCATCTCCCGAGACACTCGGCCTGAGGCCATGGGGTTGGAATTGTGTCCTGGATTGGGGAGACAGATGCCTCATCATTGTGAGACACTTGATACCTTTATGCCTCTACCTGTGGAACTGTTCTATGATAATAAAGGCTCAAGATTGGCAAAACTGTCGTCAAACCCAAGTTCTTGTTCCCACATACAGTGAGGACAAATACATGAAACATCAAGAGTTTGGAGCAGAGAAAGGTTTATTGCAGGGCCAGGCAAGGAGTATGGGTGGCTCATGCTGTTAAGGACCCAAACTGCCTGATGCTTTCAGGGAAGCGTTTTGAGTGTAAATGTTAGAGAGAGGGTGGCTAGGTGCATGGTTTCTTCTGATTGGCAGGTAGGGAGGGAAGAGGTTGATGGTTCAGGAATCTTATGCTCAGCCTGACATTACCATCTTCCACCAGCTGGGGCCTTAATTAGTTCCAAAGAACTCGAGGATGCGTATCAGATTCCACATAAGTCCAGGGGAGGCTCTGGGACTCTGCTCTGTTGTCGAGTTGGTGTTTCTTGACTGCTTTTTCTTCATTTCTGCATACACTTACTTCCCTAATAAGTAACCTTTGGAACCCAAGAAAGGCCTGCAAACAAGTGCAGGATATGGAAAGGCTTTTGTGTTGTCACAAAAACATGTTCATGAGAGAGATCCAGGAGAACTGAGTAACTCACCCAAATGCCTGACACACTCACCTTACCCCCACCTTCAGCTAAAGACAGAAGAGGGTGCTGAGCATGGGGAGGGTCAGTTCTGGGGGACACCCAGGGGCGTTCTGCCTTCTCCATTGATGAGACTGTCCCCCTTCCTGCTGCAGGGAGGAAGACATCTTTACAAATGGAGCTTTCCCTCCTAAATGCCACTGTTTCTCACAAGAGTGATCCTACTTTATACTGTTTCATAGAAAATAACCAGCTTAAAATAATGAATGTGCCAAAGAGACACATTTTCAGGTGGCAGATCAGCTCCCAGAGACACACTGCAGCTCACATCCTTGTTTGTCCAGACGGATGCTTAGCTTAATTGAATGCAAGTCAAGTGTTATTTCTCAGCTACAAAAGCCTCAGTCCCCACCACTCTAGTTGGCCTCATTATGGGGGATAATTTCTCTTAAAATCAATCTATTTTAGAATTCCTAAGACTCAAGTGGCTCCTGTCTGGCAAGGGCATAATTTAATATGACCACCTGAACACGCACACCCAGTTCTTGGGGACCTACTGGTGTTGGTTTTATCAGCTGGACGACGTCAGTGTTCAGTTGAATAATAACATCTTCAGGGAGAGTGGGCCTTGCTCGTTTCTGTGAAATATGATCTAATCTGGGACCAAGTGCTGGTCTCACAAACAGTATTTGTCCAAGCCCCTCAGGAACAGGATGTGATCAGCAAAGTGAGTGATTTCTCTTTAACACAGAGTAATCTGTTTGCACTCGTGTAAACAGCATTCAATTTTTCTTGGCATAATGGCTTCCTCTTTAGATGAAATGAGCCTTTTGTACTTATGAAAAATGCATATAACTTTGGCCACTGGCTGAGATAACTTAGCTTTCTGAATTCAGATATTTTTAGAGTGCATATAAAACAGTGACTAGTAATTAATAGACTATCGATTGGTTCACCCTCGTCTAATCACAGAGTGCATATAAATCATAAGGTGTTTTGCAATTAGGAAAATCCATATGAAATAGCAAAATGTTATCTTAACTTTAACAAGTGTGGGCTAATGCATCATGGAATACTTGCTCCAGCATAGGTATACCTGTGGGAAACAACTCTCCATTTATCACACGCAAAGCAGACTTCTTGTTTTTGTGGACACGGCTGCACTGGATGAAGGTACCTGGATGAAGACAGGTGAAATCCTGCCCTAATATCCCCAAAATGCTTGTGTCTCCTCCAGGGATTTTCTGTGTCTTCTTTCTGTCCCCAACACTGGCAGAGCCTCGCTTTGCACCTCTACGCAGGCTCCGTTATTTCAGCAGTGCCAACCAGGATCTCAGCAGCTTTCACCTTTTCAGATTCTTTATACAGCTTTCAGCACCCCCACCACACACACCTTATGAATGATCAGCTGCAAAGCAGATTTGAACCAGCTGAAGACAATGTTGGAATAAAACCTCAGTCTCAGAGTGGTTACTCTTTTTATGATGAGATTTCCCCATTTATTTTTAAAATAAGTAGAACACCTTTATTTACACTTGCCATCTATTTCATAGCAAAAATATGGAAGAGAATTGTGTTATTCTTTTGTGGGGGTGGAGCTTATTGCTTCTACAATAATTAGATACTGAAAAGATTTTTTATATTGGATGGCTATTCAGTTATTAGAGTTTTTTCCTTTCATTACCTACTCCCATTTGTATGTATGTGAAGTTAAAAGGCTCTGAACTTTCATTATTTGGTTGAATGGTGCCTTTAAACATTTATTTTAGAGCTGCAAGGGATTTTCAGGTCATTAAATCCAGTAGTCATTTGTGAAATGAAGGAAGTAAGCAGGAGATAAGTAGTTGAAGGGGTTCAGGACCTGTCACCCCAAAATGTGCCACTTTGTGTGTAACTGAAGGTAAGGTCGAGCTACTTGCTGCTCAAAAGCCCGTAAAGAGGCAAGGTTGGCAGAAAGGACAGTTCGCTTTCTTTCAAATGCCAGCAACAGGAAAGGGGTGGACTCCTGTCCAAAGGCCAGCTCTTCACCACTGACAATCAGGAGGCTTTTATATATGCAGAGAGAGGGGATTTCATGCAGAAAGAGCAGTCAGTTCTGACGGTCAACTTGAAGCTGGTAATCAGTGGCTGACCAGTATCATCTTGATTATTTTAAACACAGTTAGTCTTCAGTTCCAGGATCGGTTTGTTTCCATTTCTTGAGGCAAGTTCTCAGAATTATGGCAGCTTATGTCATGGCTACAGCCTGGTCACCCTGTATTTAACTTCTCCATCTGGTAGGCATTTCAATGTCAGTAAGACCACTCGTAAAATGTGGCTCAGAGTATTATCGACAGCCCTTGAGGAGGAACTAAAGGTCCTTGATTTTGTTCACTGACTAAGTTTTCTCCTGTTTGACTAGTTTTCCTTTGCTTCTGTATGTTCTCACCTTTCTGATGAAACATATTCTTTGGTTAAAGTTTTTCTGCAGACAAAAGGCAGGTGGCTGAGGACTGGGGGAGAGCCCTACAATGATCATAGGGTCCTGCTCCATTTCAGATGTACTGACTATCTTGAGCTGGAGGCACCTTAAGGGCACAGATGCAGGGGGGCTTCCCCTGAACCCCCTCATCTGCCAAAATAGGGAGCCTCCACAGGAACTTGGGGTCACAAGTCCCCTCCTGGGAGCTTCACCACCAGGAAGAATGCCTCTTGTCATAGGAGGGCCCTAGAAGTGGCCCGACACCCAGACAGACCCTGTCACCAGCTGCCACTGTCCATCCATCCTCCAAGGGCCCCTCACCTTCCCTGGAGACCCTGTGCTCTCAGAGGGGCCTGTCCCCACCCCACCCTTGTAAGGATGGTGTTCAAGCTCTCATAGTTTCCCACCATTTGGGTATTTACTTATTCTTCTCTGTAATACCCACAAGCCTATAATATTAAACCAAAGGTATGTAACATTTCTCCTGCCAGTTAGTGTGTACCTTGTTTATTCCATAAGACCCACAGGAGGGTAGAGGGAATGCTTTCCTTCCCTACAAACTTCCTGAGATCATGAGCCTCCTAAGCAGCAGAGCTGAGGCTCAAATGCAAGACCCAGGATTGAAGCCTGACACGCACTGTGGCTCCCTACCAAGGTCACCCTTGGCACCAGGCACGTGGTCCCAGAGCAGACAGAGATCTCAGACCCAGGTTCTATCAGTCTGTCCACAGCTCTGTGCCTGCTGCTGTCCTGCTGACTCAGGTGATGTGGCCCAGACCCACAAAGGTGTGTGTGACTTCTAAAGGTGCAGGGCAACTTGGTGACATGTCTCCATGTGTCCCAGGATTCAGAGAATGGACTTTATTGGAAAATGTGGTCACATCTGCCTTCTGATGAATAGAAATCTGTGTGAATTTAAGGACTTGACCAGCTTCCCAGGTGGCTCAGCGGTAAAGAATCCACCTACCAGTGCAGGAGGCGTGGGTTCAAACCCTGGTTCAAGAAGGTCCCTGGAGGAGGAAATGGTTAGCCACCCCAGTTTTCTTGTCTGGAGAATGGACAGAGAAGCCTGGTGAGCTACCGTCCATGGGGTCACAAAGAGTCGGACACAACTGAACAGCTAAACAACAGCAACAACAAGGACTTGATAGAAAACAAATCATTTAAGAACAGTTTAAATGACCTAAATCACTCTGAGTATGGAGGGTTTATAGGAAAAAAGTGCATATGAAATATCCATTTTTATGTGCACTCTGGCACTATCCAAACATTTTATTTTTTTAACTGGAAAATTAGGCAAAAATTTTATTCTCGACTTATAAAGACAAAGAATTGGTAGGTTGACCTGTGAGTAATGGTTAACACACCAGTTATCTTAGTCCATTCGTGCTGCCACAGCAAACACCATGGATGCCAGCTTAAGTAATAGACATTTATTCTCCTGGAGGCTGCGGTCTGCAATGCGGCACTGACAGGGTCTGGTGAGACCCCTCCTGGCCCACAGACAATGTCTCCCCTATGTCCTCGCCTGGCAGACTGATAGGGAGCTCTGATCCCCCTCTCCTTATAAGAGCATCAGTCCCACCCAATTGGCTTCCTCCCTGTGACCTCATCTAACCCTCATCACCTTCTGAGACCCCATCTCCAATCGTCATCCCACTGGGGGGCAGGGCTTCAACACGTAGGTGCTGGGGGGACACAAACCTTCAGGCCCAGTCCTCGTCAGCATTTTAAAGGGCGACACCCCCTGAGGAACATTCTGAACACCTCTACCCACTCTGACTCCAGACCCTTGCTTCCCCAGCACCTCCTGGGTTCTTAGGGAAAAGCTCTCCTTGTCTGCGCTCTCTCTCTCTGCACGTTTCCTTCTCTAGGGGTTCTGTTTACTTCCATCTCTCACCTCTCAGATTTCTGCTCCTTGTCCACCAGCCCTTTCTCCCCACCTGATAGGAGTATTTAGCTTGTTTTGTGTTTGTTGATTAAAGTGTGTTCCCTGGCCCTGAAGTTAAGAAGAGCTGAGTTGAAAGTTTCCTAGTCCTCTCAAATACTTTGGTTCTCAGAGGGTGCTGCCTGGACCAGCCTCATTGGAGAGCTTCGGAACAGTCCTGGCTCAGTGGATCTGGGCTGAGCCAGCATCCGCATTGCTAGCAAGCTGCCTGTGGTGCTGACATTGTTCTGAAGGTAGCCCTGGTCACAGAGAACACACTGGTTTCCCCTCGGTTGAACCAGTTGACGACTGTAAGGGAAAGAGTCCAAAGTAGCACACCGTGCCCAAGGAAAACCAACTTGAGCATAAATGTGACTAAGAATAATGATCTCTGCATGGCTGGTGGTGAGCTCTATATTGTCTTTCTCTCACTAACGACCAGAGTTGAGATGACCTCTGCTACTGCTAAGTTGTTTCAGTCATGTCCGACTCTGTGTGACTCCATAGACAGCAGCCCACCAGGCTCCCCTGTCCTTGGGATTCTCCAGGCAAGAACACTGGAGTGGGTTGCCATTGCCTTTTCCAATGCATGAAAGTGAAAGTGAAAGGGAAGTCACTCAGTCATGCCCGGCCCTCAGTGACCCCATGGTCTGCAGCCCCCCAGGCTTCCCGGCCCCTGGGATTCTCCAGGCAAGAGCACTGGCGTGGGTGCCGGCTTTCTAGGCCACTGCCCTCCTCACATGGTTTCCCTGCTTTTCTGGAATTTTCAGATTTCATGAATGTGTGACTGTGGCCCAAATTCAGATTACCTGGAGTTGATTCTGAATCATTTCAGATCTGTGGCAGATCTGAAAAGCTCCTCTCAGTTATGGAGCAAGGTGGATAAATAAGCCAATTATAGCAGCTAAGTCTGCACGTCAAGTTGTGTCTGACTCTTTGTGACCCCATGGACTGTAGCCCGCCAGGCTCTTCTGTCCACAGTATTCTCCAGGTGGATATTAGAGTGGATAGCCATTTCCTACTCCAAGGGATCTTCCTGACCCAGGGATCAAAACTGGATCTCCTGAGTCTCCTGCACCGGCAGACGAATTCTTTACTGCAGAGCCACCTGGGAAGCCACATCAGCTAAGTACTCTCTGCTTAATCAAGAATCACTCTATCAAGTGTGGTTACTCAGATGTCAGTTCTGATGAATGAGAAAGGACAAAGCAGTATAACTCCAAATAATAGCTTATACCATAGTTTTGTGTTTGTTGATTAAAGTGTGTTCCCTGGCCCTGAAGTTAAGAAGAGCTGAGTTGAAAGTTTCCTAGTCCTCTCAAATACTTTGGTTCTCAGAGGGTGCTGCCTGGACCAGCCTCATTGGAGAGCTTCGGAACAGTCCTGGCTCAGTGGATCTGGGCTGAGCCAGCATCCGCATTGCTAGCAAGCTGCCTGTGGTGCTGACATTGTTCTGAAGGTAGCCCTGGTCACAGAGAACACACTGGTTTCCCCTCGGTTGAACCAGTTGACGACTGTAAGGGAAAGAGTCCAAAGTAGCACACCGTGCCCAAGGAAAACCAACTTGAGCATAAATGTGACTAAGAATAATGATCTCTGCATGGCTGGTGGTGAGCTCTATATTGTCTTTCTCTCACTAACGACCAGAGTTGAGATGACCTCTGCTACTGCTAAGTTGTTTCAGTCATGTCCGACTCTGTGTGACTCCATAGACAGCAGCCCACCAGGCTCCCCTGTCCTTGGGATTCTCCAGGCAAGAACACTGGAGTGGGTTGCCATTGCCTTTTCCAATGCATGAAAGTGAAAGTGAAAGGGAAGTCACTCAGTCATGCCCGGCCCTCAGTGACCCCATGGTCTGCAGCCCCCCAGGCTTCCCGGCCCCTGGGATTCTCCAGGCAAGAGCACTGGCGTGGGTGCCGGCTTTCTAGGCCACTGCCCTCCTCACATGGTTTCCCTGCTTTTCTGGAATTTTCAGATTTCATGAATTGTGACTGTGGCCCAAATTCAGATTACCTGGAGTTGATTCTGAATCATTTCAGATCTGTGGCAGATCTGAAAAGCTCCTCTCAGTTATGGAGCAAGGTGGATAAATAAGCCAATTATAGCAGCTAAGTCTGCACGTCAAGTTGTGTCTGACTCTTTGTGACCCCATGGACTGTAGCCCGCCAGGCTCTTCTGTCCACAGTATTCTCCAGGTGGATATTAGAGTGGATAGCCATTTCCTACTCCAAGGGATCTTCCTGACCCAGGGATCAAAACTGGATCTCCTGAGTCTCCTGCACCGGCAGACGAATTCTTTACTGCAGAGCCACCTGGGAAGCCACATCAGCTAAGTACTCTCTGCTTAATCAAGAATCACTCTATCAAGTGTGGTTACTCAGATGTCAGTTCTGATGAATGAGAAAGGACAAAGCAGTATAACTCCAAATAATAGCTTATACCATCCTGTGTAGTTCCCATGATGAAGTGAGAAAATAACTGTGAAGGCACTTACTAATGTTCCATGCTCATCTGCATCCCAGAGTCCCATAACTTACCCTATATCATTTTATGATGGTCTCCATTATCTTCATGCTGGATTGATTCACTTTACCGCTCCCATGTTACTGTGCTGATGTGGCAGCTTATTATTTAGAGTATTAATATTACTTGCAAAGTTCTGTTTGTTTCTGGAAACAAATCTAGGAGAACGATTTGACTGTCATTTCCAACCTCTAGATCAGATTTGTTATGTCAGATGTATTCTCTATAATTTACGCACAATTCAGCACCATGAAAATGCTTCTTTATGCAAATAATAAAGATGTTACAAATGTGTGCCGGCTACACTCAACTTTTGAAAGCAGTTTCATACTTATTGTCCTGTTTCATCTTCACGATGCCCTGTGAGATGAGTATTTTCATCCCAAGAGAGCTGAAATGAACTGCAGTAGAGAACCTGAGATAATGCAGGTATTTGGTGACAGAATTGAAAGTAAAACCTGCTTCTCTGGCTCACTGTTCCTTATTTTCTGGCAGGAGGGTCACAGTTTTCTTCTCCCACTGAGCCCAAAGACCCGCTAAACACAGTCTTCTGGACACTCAACGTGTGGAAGACTGACATTGTCTCTAATTAAGAACTTTAGTAAACTTGGCCATCTCAAATCTTAAATATATTGAATTTGCCACTTGGAAGTAAAATCATAAATATATGATAACAAAATCAAACCAAAGCTGCATAATCTTTCACAGTCTATTTTATTTAACTCCTTATGTTGTATTGGAGTACAATCAATTAACAACGTTGCGACAGTTTCAGGTGAACAGCAAAGAGACTCAGCCATACATACAGGTGTATCCCTTCTCTCCCAACCCCCACTTTGATCCTGGCTGCCAGATAACCTTGAGCAGAGTTCCCTGTGCTATACAGCACGTCCTTATTGATCATCCATTTTGAATATAGCAATGTGTACATGTCCATCCCGAGCTCCCTAACTATCCCTTCTCCCCAACCTTCCCCCCGATAACCATAAATTCATTCTCCAAGTCTGTGAGTCTGTGCTTTGTAGATAAGTTCATTGTATCATTTCTTTTTAGATTTCACATATAAGGGATGGCATCCAATATTTCTCCTTATCTGTCTGACTTACTTCATTCAATGTGAGACTCTCTAAGCTCCATCCATGTTGCTGCAGATGGTATTAATTCATCTTTTTTGATGGCTGAGTAATATTCTGTCACATGTACATACATCTTCTTTATAGTCCTCTGTCTATAGACATTTAGGGTGCTTCCTTGTCTTGGCTATCATAAACAGAGCTACAGTGAACATTGGGATGCATGTATCTATTCAGGTCATGTTTTTCTCTGGATATGCCTGGGAGTGGAATTGCAGTGTCATATGGTGACTCCATATTAACATTTTTATGGAATCTCCATACTGTTCTCTATATTGGCTGAACTAATTTCCAATTTCCATTCCCACCAACAACGTAGGAAGGTTCCATTCTCTCCACATCTTCTCCAGTATGCATTATTTGTAGTTTTTTTTATGACAGTCACTCTGGCTGGTGTAAGGTGATACCTCTTTGTAGTTTTGATTTGCATTTCTGAAGGAGATCAGCCCTGGGATTTCTTTGGAAGGAAGGATGCTAAAGCTGAAACTCCAGTACTTTGGCCACCTCGTGAAAAGAGCTGACTCATTGAAAAAGACTCTGATGCTGGGAGGAATTGGAGGCAGGAGAAGAAGAAGATTACAGAGGATGAGATGGCTGGATGACATCACTGACTCGATGGATGTGAGTCTGAGTGAACTCTGGGAGTTGGTGATGGACAGGGAGGCCTGGTGCGCTCCAATTTATGGGGTCGCAGAGAGTTGGACACAACTAAGCTACTGAACTGAACTGAATGATAAGTTATACTGAGCATCTTTTCACGCTTCACAGCTCATTTTAGTGTACATGTATTGAGAATCTGCTCTGTACTATGCCAAGCACGTGGGGGCCACAAAAATGACCAAAGTGTGGTTTCTAGTTGCTGGACACTGGCAGTCTGGGTGAATGGGATGGGTTTGGGGCAGAAGAAGCCCTGGCTTACCATTAAGTCATAAATTAACTAATGAAAGTCCTTCAGAGTGTGTTATTCACTTAATTGAGTAAAAAACAAGTTTTGTCCTTTTTTTCCCAGGTTAAGGAATTAGAAGTTAAAGACTACTCCTGATATGATACAGAAGTGAATGCTATGCATCATGCTCTCTCTCTCTGCTCCTGGGTTTGTGCACCATGCACAGGACTCTGTAACACAATGGTGGTCACATCTGGGTGCTGGAGACAAAGATTTTCCCCTCTAGTATTTCCTTAGGAATTCCCTGAGGGAGTAATAATTTCTGCAGCCCAGTCATTACCCTGTCAGGACCCAACAAGTAACTATACACAGTAATTAATTAAGCACAACAGGAAAATTCCGATCTCAGGACTTTGGGCTTTATAGTTACAGATGTTCTTCTCTGCTGAGTCATTCAGCAGTTCCTTGGGTCATAAATGTTTAATTTTTAATCTGCTTTTTATCGGTTTTGTGTAATGCAGACTGCTGGTATACCCAAAGAATTTTTTACTAGTGCGTTTTATGTGGGGGAAGTTTGTGATAAAGGCTTTAGTGAGATAAAATGAGGTGTACTCCCTTAAGAAAATAAACATCACCCTACCTGAAAACACAGGCAAACATTCTTCTCACAGGACATGGGCTATTTGGATCTCAATATTGTTTGCAGACTTCACACGATCCTGGGAAGTCACCCGACTTGCAGGTGTGTTACTGAAGCTTACCTCATCTGTTTGCCCTGGAAATGTCCTCTGAAATGATCCAGGGGCTGGAAACAATGGTTGTTCCAGGATATATTTATCTTTTATGACTCAAACAGCTGTCCCACTTTTCAGAAGACCTTGTAATATGTGCCAATGAAAGGTGAACTTTTAAAACACCACAAACAAGAGCTGACAGAATCACCGGTGACATCATGTGTTTACATGTCTACTAGTAGCTAAACCTGAACGTTAGTTGCCCTGGAAACATAATAGTCGTTTCGACATGTTCTGGGCGTGAAGCTTTGAGGTGAAATCTTCTGTTGGGGGTTCAGCACACAATCCAGCATGGGGTCTGACAGCTTAAGCACCATTCAGTGCCTCCTTTTTAGCTTGATGGAGCCAAGGCCCCTCCTCAAGATAAGTTATACTGAGCATCTTTTCACGCTTCACAGCTCATTTTAGTGTACATGTATTGAGAATCTGCTCTGTACTATGCCAAGCACGTGGGGGCCACAAAAATGACCAAAGTGTGGTTTCTAGTTGCTGGACACTGGCAGTCTGGGTGAATGGGATGGGTTTGGGGCAGAAGAAGCCCTGGCTTACCATTAAGTCATAAATTAACTAATGAAAGTCCTTCAGAGTGTGTTATTCACTTAATTGAGTAAAAAACAAGTTTTGTCCTTTTTTTCCCAGGTTAAGGAATTAGAAGTTAAAGACTACTCCTGATATGATACAGAAGTGAATGCTATGCATCATGCTCTCTCTCTCTGCTCCTGGGTTTGTGCACCATGCACAGGACTCTGTAACACAATGGTGGTCACATCTGGGTGCTGGAGACAAAGATTTTCCCCTCTAGTATCTCCTTAGGAATTCCCTGAGGGAGTAATAATTTCTGCAGCCCAGTCATTACCCTGTCAGGACCCAACAAGTAACTATACACAGTAATTAATTAAGCACAACAGGAAAATTCCGATCTCAGGACTTTGGGCTTTATAGTTACAGATGTTCTTCTCTGCTGAGTCATTCAGCAGTTCCTTGGGTCATAAATGTTTAATTTTTAATCTGCTTTTTATCGGTTTTGTGTAATGCAGACTGCTGGTATACCCAAAGAATTTTTTACTAGTGCGTTTTATGTGGGGGAAGTTTGTGATAAAGGCTTTAGTGAGATAAAATGAGGTGTACTCCCTTAAGAAAATAAACATCACCCTACCTGAAAACACAGGCAAACATTCTTCTCACAGGACATGGGCTATTTGGATCTCAATATTGTTTGCAGACTTCACACGATCCTGGGAAGTCACCCGACTTGCAGGTGTGTTACTGAAGCTTACCTCATCTGTTTGCCCTGGAAATGTCCTCTGAAATGATCCAGGGGCTGGAACAATGGTTGTTCCAGGATATATTTATCTTTTATGACTCAAACAGCTGTCCCACTTTTCAGAAGACCTTGTAATATGTGCCAATGAAAGGTGAACTTTTAAAACACCACAAACAAGAGCTGACAGAATCACCGGTGACATCATGTGTTTACATGTCTACTAGTAGCTAAACCTGAACGTTAGTTGCCCTGGAAACATAATAGTCGTTTCGACATGTTCTGGGCGTGAAGCTTTGAGGTGAAATCTTCTGTTGGGGGTTCAGCACACAATCCAGCATGGGGTCTGACAGCTTAAGCACCATTCAGTGCCTCCTTTTTAGCTTGATGGAGCCAAGGCCCCTCCTCACTCTCTCCTGTAGGTGGGACTGTCGATGCATCAGAGGACAGGGCAGGCTAGTCATCACCCTTCAGCAAAGTGGACTGATGGCCAGATAGGGGAGGAAGCCATCCCTGCAGCCAGAGACAGTTGTAGCAAAGGGTCAAAGAGTGTGAACCGCAACCCAGGGTCAGGTGCGCCTGCCAGTGGGCCACGGCCGAGCTGCGCGGGTGCTGCGTCAGCGCCTGATTCTTCAGGGGCCCGTGCGTGGGACCACTGGGAGAGCAGAGACCGCACCCTGGCCACCAGTCCTCCTGATGGGGGTCTGGGAGACCCAGAGTGTCCAGAGGGCTGTAGAACCATAGACTCAATAAGTGAAAGTCGCTCAGTCATGTCCGACTCTTTGTGATCCCATGGACTAATACAGTCCAAAGAATTCTCCAAGCCAAATGGGTAGCCTTTCCCTTCTCCAGTGGGTCTTCCCAACCCAAGAATCGAACTGGGGTCTCCGCATGGCAGGAAGATTCTTTACCAACTGATCTATCAGGGAAGCCCTAAGCTAAGCTAAGCTAAGTCACTTCAGTCGTGTCAGACTCTGTGTAACCCCATAGACAGCAGCCCACCAGGCTCCCCCATCCCTGGGATTCTCGAGGCAAGAGCACTGGAGTGGGTTGCCATTTCCTTCTCCAATGTATGAAAGTGAAAAGTGAAAGGGAAGTTGCTCAGTCATGTCCGACTCTTTGCGACCCCATGGACTGCAGCCTATCAGGCTCCTCCGTCCATGGGATTTTCTAGGCAAGAGTACTGGAGTGGGGTGCCATTGCCTTCTATAAACTGAATAATCTTGCCTCAAACCAACAAAGTCCCACTTTCCCCACTTTTCCTAAAACCAAGACATCATGCTTTCTGTTTCCATGTCCGGAGTTGGTTTTCTACCCTGTGGGCTCTGCCCCCTGCAGTTGTTGAGCCGTGGCCAGGTCCCCCCGCAGGGCTGGCTTGGGCTCAGACACGGGTCCTCCCTGCTCCGGGCACTCACCCAGGGTCCTGTGTACCGCCAGTGAGTTTAAAGCACGGCCCTTCCCCTCAGAGTTCTTGAGGGGCTGTGCCTTCCCCTCTGGTGCACTCTTCCTGGTGGAATCTGTTTTAAACTGATGGGCCGGTAGGAATCTCTGAGGCACTGTCAATGGTAACACTTAGCAGCTATGTCACAGCACTTTGTCTGCCTACAGTTTACAGACTCTACCTGTAACTCCAGGAGGTAGGACTGAAACTCTGCGACTCTGTCTTCCACATCCACCTTTTCATGAGTTGGATAATCAGTCGAAGTTGCTGAGTATCTTTCCTGGTCTCTCTCTCAGAGTAATAGAGGGGGAGCAGGGCGGCTTAGAGATGGCACTGGAGCAGCGAGGGACCCCTTGGACACGTTCAGGGGGCCTGTCAGGCTGAAACTGCTTGTGTGATTACTCAGCACTCCTGTGCCTGCCCCCTGTCATCATCTTGTGGATGGACGGAGGAGCACCCCAGAGGCTGTGCCCTCTGACAGCCTGCACGTGGAGCCATCAGGCAGGTCTTTTCGAGGTGGTCGGGTAACCCCACCAGAGTGTATAACTCCAGGTGGTGCTGTGTTGCTGAAGGAAAGGAGGGTTTTCACACGAGGAGAGGACACTGTGAGTGCTGGAGGAGGGACACTGTGCTCACGTTGCTCCGTGACCTGCCGCATCCTGATGTCTATGTTGGTGGGATCTCCTGGGTCACTCTGTCTCCCGAGTTGGGGTTCGGGAGGAGCTGGTCCAGCAAGTTCATCTGCTGATCTATAAGACACGATGACCCTGGGCAGCCTCTCAAGCAAATGCAGTGGAGGGAGCTACCACCAGAGCCACTGGGGTCACCTGGTGTGGAAGGTTCTATCCTTGCAGATATGTCTCCTGTGCAGGGGACCTCAGCATTCCCCTCATCACTGCTGACAAGGTGGAAAGACTGCATTTGCTATGCTCCAATTGTGAATATTCCTTTTGTGTGCTTCTAAAACAGGCTGTTTTAAGCAAAACCTGCATTTGAAGGTGATATCCTTGGAGTTAGCTTTCTGCTTCACTAACTCGAATTTCCTAGACAGAGCATGCATTCTACTGGGACAAGACGTCCATCAGAACATGCCTGGGTCATGGGTGAGTCCGCTATGGATATTGTGTTACAATGCAGACCTTTCCACACTGCACTGGGAGTGTGTCTCTCATGGCAAACTCATGCATTGCACACACTGCTGTGTGATTAGTTAACACACAAGCTGGAATGAAGATTGCCGGGAGAAATATCAATAACCTCAGATATGCAGATGATACCACCCTTATGGCAGAAAGTGAAGAGGAGCTAAAGGGCCTCTTGATGAAAGTCAAAGAGGAGAGTGAAAAAGTTGGCTTAAAGCTCAACATTCAGAAAACGAAGATCATGGCATCCGGTCCCATCACTTCATGGGAAATAGATGGAGAAACAGTGGAAACAGTGTCAGACTTTATTTTTCTGGGCTCCAAAATCACTGCAGATGGTGACTGCAGCCATGAAATTAAAAGACACTTACTCCTTGGAAGAAAAGTTATGACCAACCTAGACAGTATATTAAAAAGCAGAGATATTACTTTGCCGACTAAGGTCCATCTAGTCAAGGCTATGGTTTTTCCAGTGGTCATCTATGGATGTGAGAGTTGGACTGTGAAGAAGGCTGAGAACCAAAGAATTGATGCTTTTGAACTGTGGTGTTGGAGAAGACTCTTGAGAGTCCCTTGGACTGCAAGAGGATCCAACCAGTCCATTCTGAAGGAGATCAGCCCTGGGATTTCTTTGGAAGAAATGATGCTGAAGCTGAAGCTCCAGTACTTTGGCCACCTCATGAGAAGAGTTGACTCATTGGAAAAAACTCTGATGCTGGGAGGGATTGGGGGCAGGAGGAGAAGGGGACGACCAAGGATGAGATGGCTGGATGGCATCACGGACTCGATGGACGTGAGTCTGAGTGAACTCCAGGAGATGGTGATGAACAGGGAGGCCTGGCGTGCTGCAATTCATGGGGTCGCAAAAAGTCGGACACGACTGATCAACTGAACTGAACTGAACTGATCTCCTAATCTCTAGTAACTTTTCGGTGTCAAACTTCTAAAGAGCAAGATGCACAGCATCAAGTTTATAAATGCTAGAAACACAGTTAACACAATGGCATTGATACTCACCTGTCAGTGGACATGGAGAAAGGAACAAGGAAAGATGATTGCATGAACGTAACTGTTGTTCAATTGTTCAATCGTGTCGGACTCTGACCCCATGGACTGCAGCACACCAAGCTTCCCTGTCCTTCCCTGTCTCCCAGAGTTTGCTCAGACTCATGTCCATTGAGTTGATGACACCATCCAACCATCTTATCCTCTGTTGCCACCTTCTTTCTCCTCCTGCCTTCAATCTTACTCAGCATCAGAATCTTTTCCAGTGAGTCAGTTCCTCATACCAGGTGGCCCAAGTATTGGAGCTTCAGCTTCAGCATCAGTTCTTCCAATGAATATTCAGGGTTGATTTCCTTTAGGATTGACTGTTTGATCTCCTTACAGTCCAAGGGACTCTCAAGAGTCTTCTCTAGCACCACAATTAGAAAGCATGATTCTTTGGCACTCAGCCTTCTTTACAGCCCAACTCTCAGGTCTGGGTATCAAGGCAATATTAAACTAGCAGAGCCACCTCTGGAAAGACGTCACAAAGTCTGCTGTTGCATGCTGCCCTGCCCTCACTTGGCCCCGTGTAAAGAAGTCCATTTGCAAAGCTGGAAGAAGCCAACAGATGACCAAAATAGCCCCTAATTGTGACTGAAATTAAATATAACTACAACATTGAGCCCATAAGCATGGCAGTAATATAAAATGAAATGGAGGAAGCCCTGCCATAGTAACAACTTAGCATCCACCAGATTGTAAAGCAAATCTGGGAGGAACCATTGAATGTGCACAGAAACAATTATCACCCGACATAATCTGCAGTGAGATATATTCATGGGCACTGAGAGAACCCCGCAGTCTGAAAGGGGATTTTTTGTGAATGATGGCCAGGCACTAGTGGTGCTAAATTCAATTCCCTGGAGGCAATGGGGCCTGGTTCTCATATGCCTTGCATGGCGGGGACCTGACGTGAGCTAACCAATTGCAGGAGATAGGCCTTGGGGTCACTGGGCGGTGGCACCAAGGAAGACAGTGGCTGAGTCAGAAGGCTTGGGTTTTGACAGGAGCCCTGCCTTTAGAAAGCCCTTTGATCCTGCACAAGTTAACAACCCCCTTCTTTTCTGTCAGAATGTGGGATTTCCATCTCTCAGAGGGCTGGGTGGGATTAGAGGACTTTTAAACTTTCTTCGCAGAATTTACCTCCATCCATGGCAGTCACGACTGGGTGTATGAAGCTAGCCCCGGCCTTGCCTAGACTATCGCCGCTGTCCTGGTTTCATGGGCCAGAAATGCTTCGAATCATCCCCATCATACCTTAGAATGTCCTCAGAACATTCAGGAGCACCTGGGGTTATGTAAGCTGCTCCTTTACCCACAAGAGAACCTTGTCACTGGCCATCCTGAGTCCACAGAGCATCCGAGTTCTGACACAGTGCTGCCTCACTACCCTCACTGGTCTCCCACTGATCCATTCAGAACTCACCCTGGGGGGATGTCCAGGTGTCTCTCCCGTCTCACCCCAGGGTGCCTTGAAGCTCGTGTCTGCTTAAGGTTTTCCCTCCCCTGCTGCAACCATGAGTGCAGTTAGACCTATACACCCTCTGTGGAGAAGGATAACCTGAAAGCAACAGAGAAAATGCTCGAGGAGGGACTGGGACCCTCCCGCTGGGGGTGGGTATCTACACAACGTGGCGCCATCTCCACGTTTTGGTGGTAGTGAGGACACCGTGATGGCCAGAGTGTGAGGAGCAAAAATGAACCTTTGTTTTTAGCTGCGTTCACCATAAGTTGGAAGGACTGACACTTTAATGCAAAAAGCAGCATCACCTCGAACCCTCTGAGGTGGAGTCACCCGATAAAGAACAGTTCCTGACACAGGGGCACAGCCGACACAGGACAGTCACCCTGGACCAGATGGCCTGGAATCTGGTTTGCACCGTTCATGCTGGCCACACCTCCTAAACCTCCAGGTGCGTGAGCCTCAGACATTCCTCTTCCAAAATACACTTAAGCAGAAACCTGCCCCTGGAGCAGGCTCGGTACACTGGGAACTGCATCACGTCCCTGCCCATACTCTGAGGCCCCTGGGAGCTACACCAGGGTCTCTGCCTGTCTCTCCTGGGTCTCTGCCCATCTCTGGCATTCCGTCATGGCAGCCTGAGTGGAGGAGGTCAGTGCCCTGCCCATCCTACCATGTCCTGTCATCCTGAGATGAGCATCCTAGACCTTCTGTCCTCAGCCTGCTGCTGAGCCCCACCTTGTCCCCAAAATGCTCTAAGAGCCAACCCCCTGCCTTTAAGAACACAGCCAAGAAGTAGAGCCAGACACTGGCACAGCAGCTCAAGCCCCAGCCACTGTGATGAGGGCGAGGACACAGGAGCAGTAACAGGAGCAAGTTTTAAGGGACCCCCCCCCACCCCCACACACATCTTTGCTCCAGTCTGTTACTCATATCCTCCCAGAATGGCCTTCTGGAAGCTCTTCAGCACTGACTCCACCTTGTAGTTCCTTTCCACATGAACTCAAATCCTGTCTTGTTTATGAGGCCTTTTCTGAGGCAGTCATAATTAGTCCCTCTCTCCTATCATCTCCCAGGATATTGTGCTCATTCTGTTTTATATGAAAGAAAATTGCAAACAGTTTACCTTCCTTTTCATAACACAGAGAACTAGATTTAATTAATTAATAAAAGTATCTAGCCATAGTCCTCACATTCATTCACTTACCCATCCACTGATTTTTTTTCGTTTCTAATAAAATATTTATTAAGGGTCTACCATTTTTTTATGTGCTTAAAAAACAGAAAATTCTTAAAAGGATGTGGAAAATTCTTAAAGTGATAGGAATACTAGATTACCTTACCTGGCTCCTAAAAAATCTGTATCCTAGGTCAAGAAGCAACAGTTAGAACTGGACGTGCAACAACAGACTGGTTCCAAATTGGGAAAGGAGTACATCAAAGCTATATATTGTCACCCTGCTTATTTAACTTATATGCAGAATATATCATGCGAACTGCCAGGCTGGATGAAGCACAGGCTGGCATCACGATTGCCTGGAGAAATATCAATAACCTCAGATACACAGATAACACCACCCTTATGGCAGAAAGTGAAGGACTAAAGAGCCTCTTGATGAAAGTGAAAGAGGAGAGTGAAAAAATTGACATAAACTCAACATTCAGAAAATGAAGATCATGGCATCTGGTCCCATCACTTCATAGAAAATAGATGGGGAAACAATGGAAACAGTGACAGACTTTATTTTGGGGGGCTCCAAAATCACTACAGATTGTGACTGCAACCATGAAATTAAAAGACGCTTGCTCCTTGGAAGAAGAGCTATTACCAATCTAGACAGCATATTAAAAAGCAGAGACATTACTTTGCCAACAAAGTTTCATCTAGTCAAAGCTACAGTTTTTCTAGTAGTCATGAATGGATGTGAGAGTTGGACCATAAAGAAAGTTGAACGCTGAAGAACTGATGCTTTTGAATTGTGGTATTGGAGAAGACTCTTGAGAATCCCAGAGGACTACAAGGATATCCAACCAGTCCATCCCAAAGGAAATCAGTTCTGAATATTTGTTAGAAGGACTGATGCTGAAACTGAAACTCAGCTTTGGCCACCTGATGCAAAGAACTGACTCACTGGAAAACACCCTGATGCTGGGAAAGATTGAAGATGGGAGGAGAAGGGGATGACAGATGCTGAGATGGTTGGATGGGATCACTGACTCAATGGATGTGAGTTTGAGCAAGTTCCAGGAGTTGGTGATGGACAGGGAAGCCTGGTGTGCTGCAGTCCATGGGGTCTCAAAGAGTCAGACAAGACTGAGCGACTGAACTGAATTGAACTTAAGGGGGAAAAAAAAAACAAACACCTAATTGCTTTTCCAGCTTCAGCATGTGATTTCCTCATTTCACAGACCCATAGCTAGCTGAACCTGGAGGAGTGGATGAGAGAGTCTCATTTTTATTTTAGAGCTGTCGATCCTCTCGTATTTCCACCTATGATGCTGAATTATGCCTAAAATAAGTACTGACAGCATGTAAGAGCTGATGGAGAGTTCTGAACTGGAGTTGCTGAAGATCTCAAGAAGGTAGAATGTTTGCCTGGAGTGTGGACTGATCCTTGAGTGATGAGTAAGCCTGATGAAGTCATTCAAAGGGAGAATGAGGTGATCAAAAGCCCCAAGCCCTCAGATGTGCTCAGCAAGGAGGAGGAAATCGGAAGACAGAAGGAGAGGGCTGTGGCACAGACACACAAAGTTAGCACAGGGGGGATGAGAGCCAGACTTTAAGACTTTGAAAGACAAGACTCTTTTTTTATTTTATTTTGAAAGTATAGGTGATTCAGAGTATTATGTCAGTATCAGTATTCAGTTAGTGTTTCAGTACTGCTGTAGATTATATTCCATTGTAGGTTACTATGTGCTGTTGGGGCTTCCCCAGTGGCTAAGAGAGTAAAGGATCTGCCTGTGATACAAAAGACCCAGTTTCAGTCCCTGGGTTGGGAAGATCCCCTGGAGAAGGGAATGGCTACCCACTCCAGTATTCTTGCCTGGAGAATTCCATGGACAGAGGTTGCTAAGAGTCAGACACGACTGAGCAAATAACACACACACACACACACACACACACACACACACACACACACACACAGAGGCTATTAGAAGATACTGGGTATAATTCCCTGTGCTACATGATATATCCTTATCTATTTCATGTATAGTCATTTGTATCTGTTAATCCCATGCCCCTAATTCGTCCCTTCCCCATCCCTCTTCCTTTTGTTAACTGTAATATTTTTTTTCTGTATCTGTGAGTCTGTTTTGCATATATATCCATTTGTGTTATTTTTAGATTCCACATATAAGTGATACAAAAAATATTTGCCTTTGTCGTCTGACTTATTTCACTAAGCATAATATTTTCAAGATCTACCCATGTTGCTACAAATGGCATTATTTCATTCTTCTTATGGCTGAGTAATATTCCATT
The DNA here is from genome assembly GCA_006408675.1 of Madoqua kirkii. NCBI lineage: Eukaryota > Metazoa > Chordata > Mammalia > Artiodactyla > Bovidae > Madoqua > Madoqua kirkii. Next base: position 30,442 of record SJYC01034199.1, read on the forward strand.
GTGTGTGTATATATGTATCACATCTTCTTAATCCAGTTGACTATTGATGGACACTTGGTTTGCTTGGCTAATGTGAGTAGTGCTACAACACTGGGGTTAGGATTCGTGTATCTTTTTGAATCAGTGCTTTCGTTTTCTCTGGATGTAAACCCAGGAGTGGTATTGCTGGATCATATGATAGTTCTACTTCTAGTTTTTTAGGGAACTTCCATACTGTTCTCCATAGTGACTGCCCCAGTTGATATTCTCACCAACAGTGGAGGAGGTTTCCCTTTTCTCCACATCCCCATCAACATTTGTTATCTGTAGACTTTTTGATGCTGGCCATTCAGGCAGGTATGCAGTAATACCTCATTGTGGTTCTAATTTGCATTTCTCTAAATTCATCACCTTTTAATGAGCTAGCTGGACATCAGCATGCCCTCTTTGGAGAAATGCCTGTTGAAGTCTTCAGGCAGTTTTTGACTGGATTGTTTGGGGTTTTGATACTAGTTTGGGTGAGCTGTTCATATATTTTGGATATAACCCCTTCTTGGTCTCATCATTTGCAAATATTTACTCTCATTCCATGGGTTATCTTTTCATTTTGTCAATAGTTTTCTTTACTGTCCAAAAGTTTTAAGTTTAATTAAGTCCTATTTGTTTATTTTTGCTTTTATTTATTTATTTATTTTTTTGCTTTAGGAGACTGATCCAAAAAATATTGCTACAATTTATGTCAAAGGTCAAACCCTAAGCTAAGGTGTTGAGTCTCTAAAAATGAGAAATCAAGCATTGACTCTATTTAGTCTCCATCCTGGGACATGCACCCTAGCCCCAGAAGAATCCCTGTCCCCGCTGGGTCCTCTCTTGTCTGAGCCTTCTTCTAGGCCTATGCAAGTTCCTGGGGTGACTGGTCAATCCCACTCACTCCTTACTCCCCCAGCACCCTCCTAATTTCAGTGTGGGTATGTGTTTTAGGGGTAGGGGTGGAGTGAAGGGTCAGAGAGGCAGGAGAAGGCTATTTTCAGTTTATAGTGGTTTTGTGTTCATTCTCTCTTTCCTAAGCTCACACAAATCTATCTTCAGGTTTTCCCCTCCTTAGAAATTTCTTATTTGGGGGGCTTCCCTGGTAGTTTAGTTGTGAAAAATCCACCTGCCAATGGAGGAGATGTGGGTTCCATCCTTGGGTCAGGAAGATCCCCTGGAGAAGGAAATGGCAACCTATTGCAGTATTCTTGTGTGGAAAATTTCATAGGCAGAAAAGCCTGGTGGGTTACAGTCCATGGGGTCCTTAGAAATCTGTGTGCCACCAGTAGACACCTCAAGAAGACTCTGAGCTGGCCGTGCTATGCTCATCACACAGGTGGAGAAGCAAGCAGGCAGATGAAGAAGTTGTGAAAAATCCACCTGCCAATGGAGGAGATGTGGGTTCCATCCTTGGGTCAGGAAGATCCCCTGGAGAAGGAAATGGCAACCTATTGCAGTATTCTTGTGTGGAAAATTTCATAGGCAGAAAAGCCTGGTGGGTTACAGTCCATGGGGTCCTTAGAAATCTGTGTGCCACCAGTAGACACCTCAAGAAGACTCTGAGCTGGCCGTGCTATGCTCATCACACAGGTGGAGAAGCAAGCAGGCAGATGAAGCCATAAGCCCAACCCACACGGCAGACTGGCAGCTCATGCAACTCATGCCCACAGGGATGTGGTGGGCGGTGACTCAGAGCCACCCCCAGAGTGCTCCTCTCACTGTTGCGTTCCCAAAGCCCACTTCCCCTCTGCAGACACAGTTTGTTTGGACCCATTAAAGGTGATGGAAAGGATGCTCTCCAAACTCCTACAGATATGGAGTTCCTTCTTCCTCTCTTCCTCACCTGCCTTTCCAAAACACCAGTGAAAAAATGGGTCAGTGTAAGAATTGGAAACAGAAAAGAGTTGTGGTCCCCAGGGTTAGGAGAAGGGAAGATTTGGGGATTTTCTCAAATTATTTGAAATAATAAAAGAATGGGATTCAGGGAGCTGTGTTTTCTTTTTGTTCCGAAGCATTTACTTACAGTGGAAGTGCTAAGATTCAGCCCTAAAGAGAAATAAAGTTACAAGATGTAAGGTTTACAGTGTCCGTGCCTTATAGTATAATATAGGTATTTTTAAAGTAAGTTACAATGATCTCCCTGATTGAAAAAATGTTGTCAGAATCTTCGTTTAGGTGGTGATATGGAAATCTATTGATGTTTGGATAATGTGCAACAGTTGTTTTCATCATTTAAAAAAAATAACAGTTCCAAAACTTGCTGTACAGAATTTTTATAACATATTTATGATTATTTTGCCAAGTCTATAAAGAATATACATATTTTCATTTAGATCAGTTTTTGCTTAGATGTATTTTGATGATTTTCTTGCCTGTCACTGACATTTTTTTATTGGCGTATAGCTACTTTGTGTTAGTTTCTGCTGTACAACAAAGTGAATCAACTGTATATACCCATATCCTCTCATGTTTGGATTTTCTTCCCATTTAGGTCACCAGAGAGCACTGAGTAAGTTCCCTGTACTATACAGTAGGGTCTCATTAGTTGTCTGCTTTATTGATACATGGTATCAATAGTGTGTACATGTCAACCCCAGTCTCCCAGTTCATCTCACCACCATCGCTTCTTGGTGTCCATACATTTGTTCTCTACATGTATGTCACTATCTCTGCAGATAAATTAATCTGTACTATTTTTCTAGATTCCACATACACATGTTACTATATGTATATATACATATACAATACTTGTGGTTTTTTTCCCACTCACCTTAATCTGTATGACTGTTTTCTAGCTCCATACACGCCTCTGCAAACGGCACAATTTAATTTATTTTTATGGCTGAGTAATATTCCGTTGTATATAAGTACCACAGCTTCTTTATCTGTTCCTCTTTGATGGCTATTTAGCTTGCTTCCCTTTCGTGGCTATTGTAAATAGTGCTGCTGTGCACATTGGAGTGCCTGTGTCTTTGGAACTGTGGTTTTCTCCCAGTGTATGCCCAGAAGTGGGATTGCTAGGTCATATGGTAGCCCTATTTTTAGTTTTTTAAGGAATCCATACTGTTCTCCATGGTGTCTACAACAATTTACATTCCCACCAACAGTGCAAGAAGGTTCCCTTTTCTGCACACCCTCTCCAGTATTTATTGTTTGTCGGTTTTTGGTGATGGCCATTCTGACTGGTGTGAGGTGATATCTCATTGTGGTTTCAATTTGCATTTCTCTAATAATTAGTGATGTTGAGCATCTTTTCATGTGTTTGTTGGGCCATCTTTATGTCTTCTTTGGAGAAGTGTCTATTTTCCACCCATTTTTGATTGGGTTGTTTGTGTTTTTGATATTGAGCTACATGAGCAATTTGTATATTTTGGAAATTAATCCTTTGTCAGTTGCTTCACTTGCAAATATTTTCTCCTATTCTGAGGCTTGTCTTTTCATTTTATTTATGGTTTCCTTTGCTGTGCCAAAGCTTGCTGTAATTTATGTCTCAGAGTGTTTTCCCTACATCTTCCTCTAAGACTTTTATAGTTTCCTACCTTACAGTTAGGTGTTTAATCTATTTTGACTTTTGTGTCGGGGGTAGGAAGTATTCTGATTTCATTCTTTAACTTGTAGCGATTCAGTTTTCCCAGCACCACTTACTGAAGAGAATGTCTTTTCTCCATTGTATATTTTTGTTTCCTTTGTCATAGATTAGGCGATCATCCTGTTGTTCTGTGTTTCTGTTTTTCTTTTCCTGGCACTGTCTTGAGAAAGCATTTTATATTGCTTAAGAAAAAAAAAATGTAGTAGACAGTGCATAGTTACATTCACTGAGACTTTTCACCTTAACCCTACTTTAAAATTTGTATTACTAAAGCAGAGTCTACCAGTAAAAGGCTAGACTACTACATTACAGAGTATACTTCTATTTTAGAAACACTTCCTGCATTCTGAACTGTTAATGGGATTATGTTTGAATTTCATAGAATTCAGATACTAGGAGTAGACTTTCCGATGCTATATGAATCTAGTTCCCCACTTTCAAATATCAAGTGACTTCCTTCACCCTTGTTATCCACTGAGGTGCTTTCAAACAGTGGTGCTGTAAGAATAAAATTTAACATAGCCATTATATGTGAAAGGAAGCAGGAGGGAAAAACCAGCCTTGAGGCTGTGAGGAAAAGCTGCAGGTCTCTGCTTTCCTACTTCTTGTCCCAGAGCTTCGTCTGTCTGAATGCCAGTTCCCCAGTAATGGCAGGGTTTCCACTTGGAGATGCTGGGCATGTGTGACAGTCTTGCACTCACTACATCTCTCCAAGATTGATGCTCATAGAATAAACACCCAACCACAGGAAAATAAATTGTGTGTCTTTGTAACATGAATTCATAGGAACTTAAATATATTCCTGACACATAAAATGGACACTTTTTTTCCGTTTATGGATCTCAATTTGAACCTCCCAACTGAAAACTTCTTGGCTGAAAAACTGGAAGCCCATAATATTCGAGGCATTTTAGGGAAAGAGAACAAATCAAAATAGCCCAGTAGAGCACCCATCATAGACACACGTGAGGACTGTGGGTACATATTCCAGTTAGCCTGCTGACAGCAGCTACAAGGTTGGGCCCAGGTTTAATGAACGTTGTTTATGTCAGATATACCCAAATCCATGGGATTATCCAAGTCTCTGTTGATCTAAAGCACCTGGGATTTCTCCTGTCTGTATGTTTTCATTTAAGGGCCAATTTACTCCAGAAAAGCTCAAAGGAGCGTTCCAAAATATATTGCAGCAACGTTAAATTTAACCAATTGTCTTGCCTTTAAGCAGCGTACGGACATTGCACATGATATGTGTAAAGCTATTACTCACAGTGTCAGCTGTTGACAAATCAAATGTGATTCTGGTGTGGCAGGAAGCCCAGCATGTGCTGCAGGACTGCCCAGGGGGATGCG
>SJYC01034201.1:36-74911 GCA_006408675.1 Madoqua kirkii
GTCCCACCATCTGAATGATCCTTCCCCCAGTGTAAGTGGAGAAAGAGGCCACTTGCTGAAACATGAGTCACAGCGAGAACACTGCCCTTCTCCTGGACTCACCTTTCTGCCAGGTGTGTGGTTCAGAGACGTGTGTCCTCACACTCTGTCTTCAGCGAGGACATGAATAGCAGGCTTGACAGTAGTCTTGTCATCTGAACAGATAGTTTCTGAGGCTGGATTTCCATCAGAATCTCTGGAGAAGTGCTTTTTCTTTCATCCCATTCCTTTCTCTTAAGAAACATATATTCCCAGGTCCCCACAGTGTGTACCACCCCCAGATTCTGATTCAGAAGATATGGGACATGAGAGGTAGAATCTGTAGATGAAAAACACAAAACAAAATGAGAAAGTCTCCCAGGTAATATTGATGACAAGCAAGACTTAGAAATGGCTTACTGATTAAACAAAATGGCTTACACTCTGGACATTGTCATCAGGTCAGTCCAGTACATTCTAACTTACTACCCTTCGTCAGCCACGTGCATCATTGCAGCTCTCCAGGGGACAACTCTTGACTGACAACATGGAAATAAAATATTCCTTTTTTATATAAAAGTTAAGGACTACATAAAGCAAAATACTTAGAAGAATGCTTTCTGTAAATGCTTAAAAATAAAATCCAGTGTATATTCTTTTCATTTTTTATCAAGATTTTTCACTCATATTAAACAAATTTTCTCTTAAATATAATTTTTCTGAAAGTAAGTCTTTGAGGGCATCCCTGGTGGCTCAGATGGTACAGAATCTGCCTGCCAAGCAGGAGACACAGTTTCAATCCCTGGATTGGGAAGATCCCCTGGAGAAGGAAATGTCAATCTACTTCAAAACAAGTAGATGGGGAAACAATGGAAACAGTAACACATTTATTTTCTTAGGCTCCAAAATCACTGCAGATGGTGACTATAGCCATGAAATTAAAAGACACTTGTTCCTTGGAAGAAAGACTATGACAAACATAGACAGTATATTAAAAAACAGAGACATTACTTTGGCAACAAAAGTCCATCTAGACAAAGCTATGATTTTTCCAGTAGTCATGCATGGATAAGAGAGGTGGACAATACAAAAGGCTGAGCACCAAAGAACTGATGTCTTTGAACTGTGATGTTGGAGAAGACTTTTGAGAATCCCTTGGATGGCAAGGAACTCCAACCCGTCCACCCTAAAGGAAATCAGTCCTGAATATTCATTGGAAAGACTGAAACTGAAGGACTGAGTTTCAGCTGAAGCTGAAACTCCAATACTTTGGCCACTTGATGTGAAGAACTGACTCATTGGAAAAGACCTTGATGCTAGAAATGATTGGGAGAGAAGGGGACAGCAGAGTGTGAGATGGTTGGACGGCATCACTGACTCGACGTACATGAGTCTGAGCAAGCTACAGGAGCTGATGATGGACAGGGAAGCTTGGTGTCCTGCAGTCCATGGGGTTGCAAAGAGTCGGACGTGACTGAGCGACTGAACTGAACTGAACTGGACCCACTCCAATATTCTTGCCTGGAGAATTTAATGGACAGAGGAGCCTGGCAGGCTGCAGTCCATGGAGTTGAAAAAGAGTCAGCTTAGAAGACCTTCCAAAATCTTCCTTCTGTTCCTAAGCTTCAGGGCAGCCCTGACAAAAAGTTCTAAAAATAAACAAAGATAGGTAAGCTTTCTCTTGCCACATCTGTTCTGCTTTTACTGAGAACAGCTGGTTTGCCATCTCTTCTCCATCCTGTGCTCATCTCCAGTAACCAGTTAAAAAGGTAAAATTTGCTTTCATCAGATGGTAGGATTCTTAGGGGCAAAATAACATACTTTGCTATGTCTCTACTGCATTTAACAGCGTCGACTCTTTGTTAAAGGGGTGAATGTACAGATTCACAGTCAAGTAAGTGGACCTGATCTTCATGTGCATGTGCACAGCACAGATCATGACTCTCTCCTAACAGGAATGAAGTCATTTGTCCTCTGAAAAGTAAGAAAATGCACCTGACCCCTCATATGGAGTCTCTGAGATCAGCTGTAATTTGAAAAGTGTGTGACAGTACTCTCTATGCAAATATGAGATCATGGGATGTCAGTACTTGTTGGATCACTGGTCACATACATGTCTGGCTGCCCTGGAAAAGGTTGTATGATGAAGAGACAGGAAGTGGTGAGAAGCTGGGTTCTCCTCTTGGCTATTGTAAATAACACTGCCTTGAAGATAGGCATTCAGAAATCTGTTCAAATCCATGCTTTCAGTTCTTCTGGTTGAAACCCCACAAGTGGAGTTGGTCCCTCATGTGAAGTTGGTCCAATCCTGTGAAGAACCTCCATGCTGGCATCCACAGCAGCTGCACCCATTTACATGGGGAAGCAAGCTGTGTCCACTGTAATGGCAGACCTTGCAAGCACTGCCCACTCGGGGAGAGCAGCATTCCACAGCCACATGATTGCTCTTCCCTACCTAGAGCACCCAGGTCAGAGATGGCTGGATGGCATCACTGAGTGGACGGACATGAGTCGATGGACATGAGTCTGAGTGAGCCATGGAGCCACATGTGTCATCTCAGGGCATCTTCACCCTGACTGGTACCTGGGCCCTTCACTTCTGCTGACACAGTCTAAAGGCAGTCTTTACATTTTAGTACAGATGGTCCTTCAACTTGATTAATGCTATTAAGTAAAATGCTGTTACACATAAAGAAAAAAATAAATAGAAGGACCTAGCTAAGCGTTTTTCTTTATTAGCCTTAGGGCAAGTTCATTAACCATGTTGGAACTGTTTTGTGTAATTTATGCGTTGTGTGCATGTACGCGTGGTGTCAGATAAAATAGATCATTGACTCAATTAATAATCGCAGCGCCAACCCACCCCCCGCTCCACACTGGGTTTAGGATCGATCTATCAGAGTTCTTGATAGATCTGGGCTTCTGCAGCTTCTGCACAGAGCGGCCTTCTGTCAAGAAACATATATTTGGGCTTGAAAAGGTCGAAGTGCCCTTTTAAGCAGAAAATGACTGAATCAGGATCATTAGCAACTGAGTCATCCTATTATTCAATCTTCCCCTCATGCCCCTCCCACCAGTTGAGACCAGTTTCTTCCTTTTCCACTGGTTTAGCAGCCTCATTGTATTTCCTCGGGGTCAAGTAACATTTTTGGCTATTGAAGTACAGTCCATTTACAACACCATGTTTCAGGTGTACAGCAAAGTGGTTCGGTTATATACATACATATATACAAAGAGCTTTTGAAAAGTAATTGTACTTATTATGCCCATGCTGGGTCTTTGCTCCTGGGCGGCTTTTCTCTAATTGCATGAGTGGGGGCTACTCTTGGTTGTGGCACATCAGCGTCTCCTGGTAATGGCTTCTCTCACCAGGGGGCACAGGCTCTACGCGCTCGGGTTCTGGAGCATGAATGGGCTCAGTTGCTCCACAGCATGTTGGATCTTCCTGGACCAGGAGTTGAATCCGTGTCTCCTGCATTGGCAGGCAGATTGCTTACCACTGAGCCACCAGGGGAGCCCCACCAGGAGTACTTTTAGAAAAGACTCTCCAGTTTCCAGAGGGTTCTGGCCTGTGAGGTTTCTCCTACTAGGGAAACCTTGGTCACGCTCAGATCTCTGGATCTGTGAAGTGAATCTCTCCATGACTTTTTCTTTAACTATACTGGATTCGTCTGCTTAGAAAGCAGCCCATAGCTATAGGGATGTCGTGCTCATAGTATAAACCTTCCTCCATGACACATGTTATCTGCTGGGCCCAGGTGGAGCTGGTCAGCCTCAGGCCTGGAGGACGAGTGCCCCATCTTTCCATACTCGGTGCCCACGGTGCCGTGTCCGCACTTCATGCTGGGTGCATCCTCATAAGGGAACTGAACATCTGAGCAGGGGCTGGGCCTCCTGTTGCAGCTCCTGACGGCCTGGTGGGGACCTGCAGGGAGCAAGGAAGTTTGATGGAAAGGACCGCTCCTTGGGGACCACACAGCTGCCCAGGGCAGCACAGAAAGCCAGGTTTCTCAGCAAAGTAGTTGATGCCTGAAGAGCAAAGGGAACTGCAGGATGGGCTCAGATGGATTCTGAGTTTTGGCTTCATAAATTCCAGCATGGCATGGCTTCCTTGAGATGACCTCAGTGCACTGGAGAGTCTCGTGAGGCGCTGGTAGTTTTCCAAATCAAAGTAGATGAGTGTGTTGGGAATGACTGAGATTGCTCGTCAGTCATATGTGTGAAGCAGTGGGCATTAAACAGTAGGTTTACTCAGTGAAGGGCCGCCATGCCCCACAGGGACAATGTGAACCATGGCTAATCCAGATGGAAATGGGCCTGGAGCAAAGATGGACACCACATTTCTTAATATGAAAATGATGGAAAGTAATGTTTTATAATACTGATTACATGTCGAGGAGTTAAGATTCTGGGTTAAACATGTTATTAAAGTCACTTTACCCATTCCTCTTTTTTATTTTTTTAAAGGTGATTTCAAGGAAATCCTGAATGGTGTTTGTGAACCCCATTTGTCTCTGGGCAGTGTCTGGGATGTTTTAACTGCCACACGTGTGCCTAAAAGACAGGTCGCCCCACACTCTCCTTCCCTAACTTGACCTTGAAGCTCCATTTGGTAGAACACTTACAAATCTTCCTTGAAACACTGATTTTCCACAGTAAACGACTTCAGGAACCAGTCAAAATAACATTCTCCTCTTCAAGTCAGTCTCACAGAGACCCAGCTACCTGCCACTCTGTGTCCTCTGACAAATCCACAAGGATGCTGTGTATCCCCGACGTGCTTGTCAGCTGAGGGCTGAGCTGCAACCAGTGAGGCAGGCCACGCATTTTACAACAGTCAGTCAATTAACCTTATTAACCTTATAATCTACTAAATAATCCAGGGCCCTTAAATGGTACACCCATATTTAAACACTCAGAACAAACTTATCCAATCCACTAAAACATAACTAAAACCATGTGTCTGTTCTCTAAAATTATCGTTTAATCATCTTAAAACACCAGAAAAAAATGTGCAAATTTGCAAATGAATTCCAGGAGTCATTATTAGAAACCCGTAGTTCCGTTGGTCTCACATGCCCTGATACTTTCACTAACCTTGAGATAGGGGATGCAATTATATAGATATTGGGGGGACTTGGAGAGTATATCTGGAAAGCAGGGGGATGAGGCCTATCTTGGGGAGGCCACACCAAGACTGCTCTACACAACAATGGGGTATAGAGCCCACAAGTACATAACTTCAGCAAAAGATGTAAGGAAAGGTGATGTATTAATTTCTTTAGGAGATTAACATTAATATTGTACACCATAAAATACCTAAGGAGAATTTTATGTGTGATTTGCAGCAAAAAAAAAAAAAAAAAAGCTCAGAACATTAGGACATTTATAGTAACAGCAAGTGACAAACGATACTGATGAATATGTGGATTACATTACATTTCTCTTTAAATAAACGTGGCTTTCAGCCTAAAAGTGAAAGAGCCATTGGCACAAAAGGCTTTGGATTTTCATGAGCCTAAAATATTTGGAAAGCACTTGAAGGAGTTTTCCACACCTCCTGCTGCCCTCAGTAATCCCCACCTAAGCTCCTCTTGAGTAAACGGAGAATGACTCACTCTCTGCTCAAGCACTCGTCTCCTTTCCAAGCACCAGCCCTTTCACCACGCAGCTGCAGCCACGACGCCAGGAAGCTCTGATCTAGCCCTGAACTCATTCTGGATCGTGAAGGCCAGTCCATCAGAGGCCGGGACTGACGCTGAGTTGGCTGGGGCCAGGTCTGCTCCTGGGTCAGCTTCCCTCCATTTTGCAGAGGTCCTCATGAACCGCTGAGATGAGAAGGCTGGGCTTCGAGGCCAGACAGCTGGGTGCAAAGCTGCAACCTTCTCTTTCTTGCCAGGAGAAACTCCGCAGAGTTGCAGGGCTCAAGGCAAAGTGGAAACGGGGGCTCCTTTGTTCACAAAGCGTTGAGAATCTCCAGAAGTGAGGGCAGAGTGCTGCGCACAGGCTGCACAGTATTGTCTCTGAGAGCCCTGTCTCTTTGGCACCGTGGTTTCTGCCTCGGCTCTGGATCTTTGCCCATGTGATTCCCTGTGACCTATCTGCTGGGCCATGGAATTAGGACAGTGAAGACAGCTTTCAGTTACTGAACTCAAACAAGCCACAGTCTACCTGCCCTGTTTATTTGCTATTCAACACCCCTCTCCAGGTCTCACATCACATGCAGACACGAAGTACAGTCCTGAGTCACGGGCCCACCATCAGCAGCTCACACTTAGCAGTGACAGGGCAGGACTGGAGCCTGGTTTCTTTTGCACTCAGCTCTGTTCACCATCACCTGCCCTTCCCTCAAGAAAAGCCACATCACAGGCACACCCAGCACCAATTCCTTGGCTCAGTGCTTTTTTTTAATACATTGATTCACCTTGGAGACATTTGTCAGATATTTTTGTAAGGAAAGTGAGTGTGCAGAAGCAGCCGTGGCACCTCATCTGCAGGGGACGGAGGTGGGGCGTGGGTGGTCCTGGTCTCCTGAGCTCAGTTTCCTAGAATCTGGTCCGAGGAAACCAGGGCTATCCTTCCAGCTGGGAGTTCCCCGTCCCTCCTTCTGCTCTTGTTAAAACAAGAAATTTTGTTATATATGAAGAAGAAGTGAAGTGAAGTCGCTCAGTCGTGTCCGACACTTTGCGACCCCATGGGCTGTAGCCCACCAGGCTCCTCTCTCCATGGGATTTTCCAGGCAATAGTCCTGGAGTGGATTGCCATTTCCTTCTCCAGGGGATCTTCCCAACCCAGGGATCGAACCCGGGTCTCCTGCATTGTAGACAGACGCTTTACCATCTGAGCCACCAGGGAATGCCTTCATTCTCTAAGCTGGGTCTATCCCAAGTAACCATCTTTTTAATTATTCATTAATGTGTATTGCTTTTTCTTATGAAAAAATGGTGGCACATATAAGAATTCTTATTTTTTCCCTCTGAAGCCAATCACTGATCCTTCTCTCCACCTCCCCCCTTCCTGCATTTTAGTTGTTTGTGAAGTTGGCTTACTGGGAGTGGGGGTCCTGAGGCCCCAGAACAGTCATTCGAGGAGCCAATCTGAACTCAGCCAGGCTTCTGAAGCTGCTGTCTGCACAGGGGCTTATGGCCTGTGCGCTGCTGTGGGCACAGAAATCTCTCTGTTTGAGTGGCCAAATAAAGTAAGATAGGGCCTCTCTGATTTTTTTAAAGCAGCCTTTCAGAAAAATAAAATCATTAACCATAACTAGGTTTATTTAAGCTGCCTGTTTACCTGGTTCAGTTCAGTTCAATTCAGTGGCTCAGTCGTGTCTGATTCTTTACAACCCCACGGACTGCAGCATGCCAGGCTTCCCTGTCCATCACCAACTCCTAGGGTTTACTCAAACTCATGTTCATCAAGCCAGTGATGCCATCCAACCATCTCATCCTCTGTTATCCCCTTCTCCTCTGACTTTCAATCTTTCCCAGCATCAGGGTCTTCTCAAAGGAGTCAGTTCTTCACATCAGGTAGCCAAAGTATTGGAATTTCAGCTTCAGCATCAGTCCTTCCAATGAATCTTCAGCACTGATTTCCTTTAGGATGGACTGGTTGGAGCTCCTTGCAGTCCAAGGGACTCTCAAGAGTCTTCTCCAATGCCACAATTTAAAATCATTATTTCTTCAGCACTCAGCTTTCTTATAGTCCAACTCTCACATCCATACATGACTATTGTAAAAACCATAGCTTTGATTGGATGGATCTTTGTTGGCAAAGTAATGTCTCTGCTTTTTAATATGCTGTCTAGGTTAGTCATAGCTTTCTTCCAAGGAGCAAGCATTTTTTAATTCATGGCTGCAGTCAACATCTGCAGTGACTTGGGAAATAAAAATAATGTCTATCAAAAAATAAAAAACAAAATCTGTCACTGTTTTCATTATTTTTCCATCTATTTACCTGGTAGATTTATTTACAACCATTATTTGTTTAAGAATGGCATCTCCACTACACACCTCTGTGTGCAGATAACCCTTGTCCTTAAACTGGGTCCATGTCTGCGAACAGCCCTTGTCTATCCTTCATCCAGAAAGCAATGCATCATCCTTGTTCTTCCTTACGCATTAACCCAAGTCATAACGTCCTACTCTTAACCACATTTCCACCCCCTGCTTCCCAGCCAGAGACTCACAGTGCTGAGTTGCAAAGCAATGACTCCAGCAATAGGGCCGCAGATCTGATGCAGACTTTCTCGCTGAGTTTTGGGGAGTTTTGTTTTAGTTTCCTGCCTCACTGCAGGCCTTATGGGATCTCAGTGCCCCAACCAAGTATCAAACCCAGGCTACAGCAGGGACAGTGCCAAACCCTAACCACCAGGCCACCAGGAACTCCCTCTCATTGAGACCCCCAGGTGTAGTGCGTATTCTTCCCTTCAGACCAGAATAAGGGCTTCTGTCTTTTATTTTTATCTCTGAGATTGTCAGCTAATAGCGTAGTTGTTCCAGTTATAGGTACAACCTGAAACTATAACTGAGTCACCAAACCCCTCAGAGAAGAGAAGGCAGAGTGTCCAGGACAGAAGGGCCCCATCCCAACCCACTGGGAATTACCTGTCAGAACCGTCACTCCCGAGCACAGACCCTCCAGCTTCCCCTGGCTCCATGCACATGAGGCCCCAGAGTTGTCAGACTCCTAGAGACAGAAGACAGGCCCGTGGTTGCCAGGGACAGGGAGATGGAAAAGATGCGGAGCTCGTGTATCACAGTCTCAGAGTTTCCATTTAGGAAGATGGGAAGTCCCGGGGTTTTATGGCAGTAATGGCCACCCATCAGTGCAAATGGACTTAATGCCACTGACGTGTGTGCTTAAAAATGGTGAAGACAGCATCTTTTATGTTATGTGGGTTTTACCATAATTTTAAAAATTGTTCTGAAACATATATGTAGGGAAAAAACAAAACCTCAGCCTGAATCTCACACTATGCAAAGATCTAGCCCAAAATGAGTCAAAGATTCAAGTAAAAATGCAAAATCATGACTTTAGGGAGAAAAAAATAGAAGACGATTGTCAAGATCTAAGGCCAAGCAGAGAGTTCTGAGACCTATAATGGCATGAGCCATAAACAGAAAAAACTAATAAAGTGAATGTCATCAACATTAAAAACATTTATGTTGTGTCAATCCCTGTTAGGAGGATGAGAAGATGAACCACAGGCTGAGAGATACTATCTGCAAAATGTCTTTGAAAGGACTAGTAGCTGAAAGATGAGCAAAAAAAAAAAAAAAAAAAACATGTCTCAGGGTTAAAAACACCCATCTGGGGCATGGGCAAAGATGTGGACAGACCTGTGCTAAAGGAGAGACCTGGGCGCAGACAGGCACGTGAAAGACTCAGCACATCAGCCATCAGGGACATGCGAGTTAAAAAGCAGAGTGAGGTTCACTAACCCAGTAGGACACCTGGGTTGATGGAGTCGTAGTGCCAGATGCCGGCGAGGATACAGAGAAACTGAATTCCCATTCATCCCAGGTGGGAATAGATGTGGCGTGGCTACCTCGGAAAACTATTTGGCCATCTCTTGGAGTGCTGGCATATGCTTTCCCTAAAACCCAACAGTTGACCTCTTGCGCATTTATCCCAGCAAAGTCAGAATAGACATGCTCAAAAATGCCATACATGAATGTTCACAGCTGGTTTCTCTGTAGGAGCCAAAAATGTGGAAGCAAACCGAGTTCCCTCCAGCGGATGAGGGTTATCCACTGGGGTCATCTGTGGAATGAGACGCAGTGAGCCAGTAAAAGGGGCAGGCCTGATACACGCGGCCCCCTGGATGAACCTCAGGGGCATCCTGCTTGGTGAGCAGGCTCACAGCTTCCGGAAATGGCCTCAGAGATGACGAGCAGGTCAGAGGCTGCCAGGAGCCAGGGATGGGGTGAGGGTGCAGGGATGCGGGGGCACTGGAGGGGCTCCCCTGTGACTGTGATCGTGGTGTTTGTTACAGAGATTGTTGGTGGGAGAAGACAACATGGGACACACACACACACGGCAGCTCTGTGAAATGACGGCTGTGTTGATTGCCCTGACTGTGGTAACCACGTTACAATACCTGTATCAAAAATGTTCTACACCGTAAATACATACAACTTTCACATGTCAATGATATCTGAATAAAGCTGTTAAATAACATAATTTAAATGTGTTATTTACAAACCACAAAAGTTGCACAGGAAACTTTTGTTTTTAGGAGAAGAAACCAAACACACAGCTCCACCACCCACAGCCCTGACGTGGCCCCAAGTGCAGTGCCCTGGCCTCAGGCAGCTCTTACTAACATATCTAAAGTGACCCATTGGAAAGAAACATTCTGGTCATTGATTCTGATTATCCGCTTTCTGCTGTACACTAGCTAATGGAGAAGGCAATGGCACCCCACTTCAGTACTCTTGCCTGGAAAATCCCATGGATGGAGAAGCCTAATGGGCTGCAGACCATGAGGTCACGAAGAGTCAGACACGACTGAGCGACTTCACTCTCATTTTTCACTTTCATGCATTGGGGAAGGAAATGGCAACCCACTGCAGTGTTCTTGCCTAGAGAATCCCAGGGACGAGGAAGCCTGGTAGGCTGCTGTCTATGGGCTCGCACAGAGTTGGACGCGACTAAAGTGACTTAGCAGCACCAACAGCTGTATGCTAAAGCTTCTTCAAGATAAGGGTTATCCACTGGGGTCATCTGACTAAACTCCACGCTAACGTCCCGAGCCTCTCTCCGGTGTGTCCTTTTCAAAGCCAGATGCTCCACCTGGGACGTCTCTGGAGGGCCGGGGAATGAACATTCCACAGGACAGCTGAGTGTGGGCCAGGGATGGCCCCCAGGGCCCCAAGACTGAGTCGGAACCCCAGAGCGGCAGAGGATGTGCCCCTTTCCCTCTGCTGGGGGCCACTCCTTCCAGCCCTTCCTCTCTCTGCTTCTCCAGGGCACCGGACAGGCCGGGGGCCACCAGGGCCACCCCCTCATCAGTCTCCGTGCCCTCCATCGGCTCCGGCGGCATTCCACGTTGTACCGACAGCCACAGGCAACTTGAGCAGGTGAATAAATAACCTTCAGATTCAGGAATGTGACACACTTAGTGAGGGGCAGACGGTGTGTGTCTCACTAAGTGTGGAAATACTGTCAGGGCCTTAGATATTTTTTGAGTGGAGACAAGTTGCAGAAAATCGGCATAGAAATGTCACCCAGAGAACTTCCTGGAAAATGCTTTCTGAAGACTAGCTATTATGTCTGCACATGGCTCTGAAAAATGTACTGGTCTTGCTATCACTATGAAACTTGTCTGAGAGGTAACCAGGGAAATGTCACCACGTGGGTTACTCTGCCAAGAGAGATCCAGGGATAGAAACAGGAAGGAAAGCTCTGTCTGGTGGAGGAGGATTCCCTTTCTTTTGGAAGAAAAGGGAGGCAAGGAGAAGTGTCTTAGGTCTAAATTTTTGTCTCCCAAGCTGGCTTTTGGGAGGTAAGCCTCTATGATCCTTGTGGGGTGATAAAGCAGACGGGCTCTGAGCGGTGGGGGCTGCGGGGCCGGCCCACACAGAGCCTGCAGGCGAAGCGTGCCAGGGCATCGTCACCGTCTGTGCAAGCGCGCCCCTGGGAATCCAGTTGACGCCGAGCAGAGAGCACCCCCAGACAGCCATCTGGCGCTCCCTCTCCCACGGCGGTATTTTTATTCAGAAGTGACGGCGCAGGCCCTGGCTTTTAGCTGCCGGATTCCTGAATCTGCCTTGTGAGGTCTCCTTGCTGCCGTGCATCACAAGAGCTGCCTTTGGATACAGGGGAAAAATGATTCATAATTGAACCAAAGAGATTCTTTTAATGAACTTGCCCCAGGGGATATCAAGCCCTTTTTATGAGTGAGTTTAATGAATCATAATGAAATCATCCTATGAAACAGCATGGATCCACCATAAAGCAGACAGGAGGTACAGTGGCCCGCGCCCCATGAGAAGGAGCACAGAATCCATGGCTGTGCACGGAGCGAGAAGAGAGCATGCCCACGCCAGCTTAGACACTGAGACGGGCTGGAGGAGTACAACGCAATGACCTTTAATGTAATTTCAGCAGGAAAAAAGCTATTCTAGGCACATATCATTACTGATACGTCTCTGTAAGGACTCGTAAAGCTTGTTTTCCAGCTTTGTCTTTAAGAGAAAGCATTCCTTCCCTGTCAGGCTCTGTTCAGACTTTGGCTCTGTGCTATAATCCTTGCCAGCACCCTCTTCCTGAGTCTTCAGCTATCAGGGCTCCCCAGCCCTGAGGCCCTGGCTCTGCAGGCGCAGTCTGGTGGCACTGGCTCTGCCTTTGGACCAGGTCAGAAGCACCCGTTCCCCGGAGCAGCCTGAGCCTTGGAGGACCCCCAAGTGAGTGATCACACAACACATTTGCAGGTTGTGGTGGAAGGAGTGTGGGGAGAGCATGTGCCACCTGCGGAAGTGCAGCAGGGCAGGCTTTATGGAGCCTGTGTGCATGTGTGTGCACGTGGGCTTGCGTGTGCTTGCTTGTGTGTATGTTCAGTTGCTCAGTTGCGTCCGACTCTTGTGACCCCATGAACTATAGCTCACCAGGCTCCTCTGTCCTTGAGATTTCTTAGATGGAATGTGGAGTGGGCTGTCATTTCCTACTCCAGGGGATCTTCCCAGCCCAGGGACTGAACTCTTATCTCCTGCAATGCAGATGGATTCTTTCCTTCTGAACTACCAGGGAAGCCTTAGAAAAACTATACTTGATGTGAAACGTGGTTGTGGGTGCCTGCCCACCAGAAGTCCTTCTCCAGATCCTTCTCCCTTCTGCTTGGTGCCCCAGGTAGCCACAATAACAGCCTCCTTGGGTCTGGAGGAGCCCCTGGTGGGAGACGACAGTGGGAGACGTAGGGGTGAGAGGTACTGACGTCCCTGCCTCCCACAGTGCTGGCCCTGATGCTTGCCCCCTGGTGGCACCTTGGTATGTGGGCCCCTCCATTAAACATCCTAGTTACGCAGCTCTGATGGGTCCAGGTTTCCAGGGGTGGATGAGAAGCAGCAGGTGAGAAATGTGGTGCCAGGCAGTGGGCAGAGCTCGGGGGAGAGCGCCCAGACTCTGGTGAAGCATCCAGTGATTCTATTGCCTGGGACACAGAGTGGAAGACTAGGGAGCTGGTGACATGCATGTGGGCATCCTGGGTGCCCTGCTGAGGAGCCAGGAGCTTATCCTGAAGGTGGATTAAGAGTGGACCAGGGGACAGTCACTCAGGGACAGTCTCTGAAATAAGCTGGGGAGATGCTGCTGGCCTCGCTTTCTTCTCTTTTGCCACATTACACATGTTGATGCTGCTGCTCACAAGGCAGCTGCGACCTTGATGGAAACGTGGTTTAGCAAATGTCCTTGACCTCTGCTCAGCCAGGGCAGACCAACACTTCGGAGGCATCTTTGTGATGATACCATGTTCTGGATTTTCAGAACAACTGTAGGATATGCCAAAAATAAAAATTTGAAAAGGACACTAAAGTAAGGAAGATAACAAAAGATTTGTTTGAAACAGGGACACTGCAAAAATGAAAGGCCATTTTATATAAGATGATTATTTTGTTAATATTTAGAGCATCTGGTAAAACTCTCATTGTCTACAGAGCAGGTGATAATCTTTGTAAACTCTTTGTTAACAAGGCTTCTTTCTTCCTCCTTAAATAAAGGTTGAAGACAAGTCTTAAAGAAAGTGGATTTGAGGGCTGCCAGGTTACAGGCTTAAATGTGGTGTTTGTATGTCTCAGGCTGGTCCTGCTAAATGATAAAGGGAACTTATCAGAGTGTTCTAGGAAATGGGTTGACCAGATCCCCTTTCATTTTAGAAAGACTGTGTGCCTCCCTGAGGAGAGTGGTTTGGGTTTGGATGTGCTGATGAAGACCCAGGACCCGGGCAGTTAGGGGGCTGTGGTCTTCATCCTGTGGTGACCAGCCACAGTGGAGGCAGTGGAGAAGTGATGAGGACTTAGAGGGAAGGCCATGAGGGCCCCAAGTCCCAGCCTGAGCACCTGGGCAGCATTAGTGCTGATTCCAAAGGAGTCAGGACCCCCAACACCAAACATCTGGCAGTTTGGATCCTCACATGTACAGGAAAAAACAGGAAGGGGAAGTGTCTTTATTTAGATATCCCAGCCACAAACACCTTGGTCCCCTGGATGTGTTATTTCTGTCTGGACATTTAAGAATCGTGTGGCTATTTTCATGTTGCATCTGCTTTCCCATGGTTTCGTACCTTGGAGAGATGAAAGCCGCTGGCATTTGGGCTACATACCTTCCCTGGAAAAGAAGGAAAACACAGTGGAGTTTAGAAACCCTGGAATAATGGGATTAAAGGTGGGAAGCTGTGTTGACAGGAGTGAAATAAAAAACAATGGCACAGAGATGAAAACAGGAACTGTCTGGAGGAGACAGGGGCTGCAGGCAGGACAGGTGGGCCTGGGGCAGCCAGGTGGGGGTGGGCGTGGAGCACAGCATGTGCAGCTTCAGAACCGCAGGTAGGACTAGGGTCCTGCCCTCCTGCCCTTGCTGTCCCAGGATCCAGGGAACTCCAGAAGATTCCAGGCCTGGTGGCGGCGGCTCTTCCTACTAGCAATGAGCAAGTGTTTGTCTCTGAGATTTTTATACACAGTATGCAGCTTGAGGATTGGGATGAGATGCAAAAGGGCCTGAGCTATTGCTCTTGAGTTGTGTTGTTTTCTTGGGAAGAGAGACTATATTAAAAAAAAATTGGTGGAAGAAAGCATATGATGTAAAAACTACCATCTTAATCTTTCTAAGTGAGCAGTGAGGCAGTGTCACCTAAATGCATGCATTGTACAGATCTTCAGAATCTTTTACATCTTGAAAACTGAAGCTCTGAGGCTGCTAGACAATTCCTCATCCTCCACCCCCTCCCCCAGCCCGCAGAAGTCACCACACTGCTGTTGCTGCCATGAACTTGACTATTTTAGGACCCCTACATAAATGGGATCATGCTGCATTTATCTCCTTGTATCTGGCTTATTTCACTCGGCTTTATGTCCTCAAGGCTCCTCCATGCCGTAGCCTGTGTCAGAATGTCTTTCTTTTTTTGGTAAATGTAGTTGAAGTACAATATTTTACAAGTTATAGGTACACAGTATAGCAAGTTACAATTTTTAAAGATTATACCCCATTTGTAGTTATTGTAAATACTGTGTTCCCTGTGTTGTACAATGCATCCTTGGCCTATTTGTAGTTGTTATAAATACTGACTGTGTTCCTTGTGTTGTACGAAACATCCTCAGTCTATTTATCTTGTCTGTAGTAGTTTGTACCTCTAATCCCTACCCTGTCTCACCCAGCTCTTCCTCTCCCCACTCATAACCACTCATTTATTCTCTACATCTAGCATTTCTTTCCTTTTTAAGGCTGAATAATATTTCATTTTGTGGATAGACTATATTTCCTCATAATGTTAGCATCTACATAACCACATTCCATTTATCAAAGCTAAGAAATCAACATTTCTTAAACTGAAGATTTGGGGACGTCATCATTTTCCCAGTTTTGTCCCTATG
Source organism: Madoqua kirkii (assembly GCA_006408675.1). Taxonomy (NCBI): domain Eukaryota; kingdom Metazoa; phylum Chordata; class Mammalia; order Artiodactyla; family Bovidae; genus Madoqua; species Madoqua kirkii. The sequence continues at coordinate 15,639 of SJYC01034201.1, forward strand.
CTCCAGAGACCAGCCCAGGTACCACACACTCAGCAGTAACGTGTACCCTACTGTCTGTGATGATTTGTCTCTTTCTTTCTTTTTAAACATGTATTTATTTGGCTGCACTGGGTCTTAATTGTGGCATGCACCGTTTTTAGCTGTGGCAGGAGGGATCTGATTCCCTGACCAGGGATTGTGAGTGCAGGGTCGTGGCCACTGGACCCCCAGGGAAGTCCTCTGTCTGCAACGACAGTTTCTCATCAGACTTCCCTTGTGTTTGGTGATCGTGACAATGTGGGGGGCCCTGTCCAGGGGGTCTGTGGAGTGCACCCCACCTGGGTCTGTATGACAGGCTCAGGTGCAGGAGTGAGGTGTCGTTTCCCACCTAGCTCCTCACTAGAGTCCAGGTGAGCTGCCCCCACCGACCAGGAGCTTTCGGAAGTTCATGGGGGGTGTGGGGATGCATGCTGATCACCGCAGTACTGAATAAGCGTCCAGAGGAGACCCCAAGGCTGTGTGCCTACTGAGAGGCCTGCTGCGCAGGTGCCCGCAGCCCCATGGGAGGAGCCCACAGCCCCATGGGAGGAGCCCGTGAGCACAGGGGTGCAGTGGGCACTGGGGTGCCCGTGGAGCAGAGCCCCTGCTGCAGCTCCCCAGGCCCAGTGGTCAGAAGGCTCAGGCAGCCTCCTTGGCTGGCACGCCTTCTTCCCAGTGAACCCCGGGGGGACTGGCTGCTCCCCGGAGGGACGCCATCATGAGTGTTGAGCACCCCAGATGCCGCAGGCAGGCGGAGGGGCAGGGCGGTGTGTGTGTGGCTGTAATTGCTGGCTTCCTGTCCCCTTTGGTCTCAACCTGAGAGGTTGGGGCTGCTTTGGTCTTCCTAAGATAAGGGTGGAAAGCAGGGAGCAGGAACAGTGGGTTGGCTGGGGACAGGCCCCATTGCAATGGGCTGGTGCCTCTCACCCGCTCCCTTGCAGACGGTGACAGAGCCGGGTCTGTCTGCGAGCCCAGCCCCAGCCCCTGGTCTTCCTACAGGGTCAGGCCTGCACCACAGCACTGGGCTATTTCCAGGCTCTGTCCGCGCCTCTGTGGAGGCACAAGCTGGCTTCTTCTCAGGCGTATTAAGAGGTACCGCACTGCACAATTCATTCTTCGCAGACCCTTCTCCCTCTAAGGGTTCTGGCCTTCTCAGAAGCAGAAGCTATTTTTACCAGCTATCTGGAGCTAGAGTAGCGCTGTACAGACACCGCCCTGCATCAAAGGAGAGCAGGCACACTCACTCATGAACTTTCACAGCCTGAAGGTGGTGGAGGTGAGTGCTCACCCAGCTGGATGAGGAGGGTGCATGGTCTCCTGTCTCCCAGCCCCTCCTGACCCTCCACCTCACCTCGCTGTCCACCACAGAGCCAGGGCGGCCTCCAGCCTGTGTCACCCCTGCCCGATGCTGCTTCAGGAGAGAACTGTGCACCCCACCTTCCCTGGCTGCTGCCCACCCCATCAGCCCACGTTTGTGGGCACAGTCGCTCTATTCTGTCCTCCGCTCATCACAGAATCCATCACAGAGCCCCTCAGTCTGCACTTTGTCCCAGACCTCCCGCTGTGGGGGACCCAGACCTCCCACCATGAGGGACCCAGACTTCCCACCATGAGGGACCCAGACCTCCCACCATGGGGGACCCAGACCTCCCACCATGAGGGACCCAGACCCCATGCTGTGGGGAAACAGACCCCTCCCAGCATCCGGCCATCAAAGGCACCCTTTCCTCACTCCCCACCTCAGCTCCTCCTCCTGGACTCACCTTCCTCTGGGCTATTGACTCTTTCCCACTGCACTTAAATTCGCTCCCCTCCCCCCAGGCATCTGTCCTCTGCAGCCACTCCCCTGCCCACGTCTCCTGCCTGCATCCACATACATTCAGAGCATTTCGCGCACCTGCTCTTTGGCTTCCTCACCCTCTGCTCACGTGTCAGCTGACCATCATCCTACCCCACCTGCCCTCCAGCTCCCCCAAAGCTGACACCAAGACCCCTGAGCCACTGCCCCTTCAGTTACCTCCCCGGACCCAGCGTCCAGCACTGGGCCTGGGGCTGAGCAAGGCTCCAGGAAGGGCATGACTATGCCCTCATCCTTGAAGAGGCATGAGTATTGAGAGCAGGATATTTTTTATGGGCAGTTTCCAGTGTCTCCCCATAGAAAGGTTAGGTTGATATTGGGTTGGCTAAGAAGTTAATTTTGATTTTCTGTACTATCTTATGGAAAAAGCCAAATGAACTTTGTGCCCACTCCTACGTCTGTTCGTGCCTGCGTCCTTCTCTCACTCACCCGACACTGACCAGCTCTGAACAGGTCAGCCTCTGCTAAGAAAATGAAGAAAGACTGTGAGTCAGCCCACCGGAAGCATGTTCACAGCTCACGTAAGACACTGTGCTAGGTCCGGCAGGTTATCCTGAAGTACTGTCTGCCCCCGCATGCTGGTAGGTGAATGGGGAAGATGCAGGTGATAGGGGGAGTTCTGAAAGAGCAATTCCTAAGGAACCAGGCTCTTGGGGTTGTCACCCTTCCTGCAAAAAGATGGAAGCCTTGGAGGCCCTGGTCACGTATCCATTCTCAAAGGTGTGGAAAAATACTCCTTATAAACGTCTGACTCCGTGAGCCTTGTGTGTTCTGAGTTGTTCGAGTCCAGTCCAGTATGTGATACCTGTCCTCAACGTAAAACAGGACAAACAGGAAGTTTCAACATTTGCCACTGAAAATTGCACCTATGCCAACCTGACTCTGCAATCCAATCTCTCTGTGGTCTCTTTTTTTCTTCTTGTCACCCATAATCAAACTGTCATATTCTACAGTGACTTTCTTTTCCTTAAAATAAAAACTGGTGTCAAAATAAGAAAAATTGTTTACCAAGGATGCCAACATTTGTCATGATTGGGTTTGGCACCTAGTCATAAAGTAGAGAATCTATCAGTTTAGCAGTTTAACCATGTCTAAACAAGCCAGAACAATCACAGAATATCTTTGACACCTCAAACTTCTTTTTTGAGTTCACACCTGGAGTGGAATTTCAGTTTTCAGTCCTGTCAGACTCTTTGCAACCCCATGGACTGCAGCCGGGCAGGCTCTTCTGTCTGTGGAATTCTCCAGGCAAGCGTGCTGGAGTGAGTTGCCATTTCTTTTTCCAGGGGTCATTGCTTGAGCAAGTAGCAAAGCTGGAGCTGAAGTTAACCCTTGGCTAAAACTCAGATGAGTCTGGGGATTCATTAGCAGGCTGGGTGGCCAGGCCATCCAGAAGCCAGCTACACGAAGGGCTCAGCGGGCTGCTAGGAGGAGCTCACCCCACAGACAAGGGGCCAGGGAATGAGCAGCTGTGCTGGAACCAAACCTCCTGAGTCAGTAAGGCAGGGCCTCCCCAACATCGGCTGGGTCTGTATTCATGCCGATTGCCACCCTGTGAGGGTTGGGGCTCCATGCGGAGACTTAGAAAGCTATTTGTACAAGCACAGTCGACCCTGCAGCTTATCCAGGCCTCCTCAGCCTCTGGGCGCTAGTGAGGGTGATGTAACAATCATAACTTCTGCTGGCTCGACCTAAGCTTCTAGATCGCTTCAAGTTACTTCCAGGTAGGGTGCTTCACCTAAACCTGCCTGCTTCCCTTTCATTCCCTTCTGTCCATGCTGGAAATCCTTGGTCTCCAAGGGGCGAAGGAGACACCACCATGTCAGGAAGGCAGGTGTCCACTTGTCTACAGCCTTGCAGGGAGGAGATGCCCAGTGTGAGCTGGTCGTGCTGGTGGGCCAGGCAGTTCCCAGTGAAAGAGCTTGCCATAAACAGTAAAGAAACAGCAGGTGCCTTAAAGCAGCTGGCCAGGACTGCTGATGGGTCCATGTCTGGCCAGCAGGTCTCCAAGGGGTGAAGGAGACACCACCATGTCAGGAAGGCAGGTGTCCACTTGTCTACAGCCTTGCAGGGAGGAGATGCCCAGCGTGAGCTGGTCGTGCTGGTGGGCCGGGCAGTTCCCAGTGAAAGAGCTTGCCGTAAACAGTAAAGAAACAGCAGGTGCCTTGAAGCAGCTGGCCAGGACTGCTGATGGGTCCATGTCTGGCCAGCCAGAAATGCATGGGGCTCAGTTTGGAGGGTGTCAAGTTCCTCTGTGAGAATGTGGTTCCAGGAGCCAGTGAAATTGGACATGGAGACAACGGGACCTTGGAAAACATGGAAGTACTGTTGTTTCTGCACATTTCAAAGTTGCTCACTCACCGTTGGAAAAGTGAGAAAGATACTTACCAGGTTTTCCTACTTTCCTGGATCATTTGAGAAATTAATAAAACACTCATTTATTTATTCTCAGCTCTTTATTGGTTGTTGAATAAAATAAACACATAGAAAAATGGCAATAGTAAGAACTGTATGTGCTAAGGTTTTTGTTAATTGAAAACAAGCAGATCAAATTCCAAAAAAATTAAAATTCTGTAGGTTACTTAAAGGAAAATACACCTAACTCCTCAAAAATCGTGCTTACACAGACACTGGAAACAGAAGCTCTAATCAGTAAAACTTGGTATGGACAAAAATTGATCAACGAGTCAATCTTTAATAAACATTTACATGGAGAAAAGATACTAGCAAATAGAAAAACAAACATTTTTATTTAATGCTATACAATATTTAGAAATTAATTAGACAGCCTCAAAGGAATTCATTTTCTCTATGCAAATTCATCAATCTTGCCAAAAAAGTAATTGAAATATGTTTTTACAGAGACAGAATGTGTATGAATACAGAAAATCTGGGAGTTTATATACACAGAGATTATAATAATTTTTTCTTTAAACAGTATTTTTGGCTTTTGCATACACATGCTGTACATACAAACACAAGTTGTTTTATTAATCTAATTGAATGACTTAGGGGTGATAAGATTAAAATTCCTTTGCATTTCAACTAAGAAACTTCTCTCTTACTGAATTGTGTGTCTCCCTTACCGCTCAGAGGTTAAAGTGTCTGCCTGGAATGCAGGAGGCCAGGGTTCGATCCCTGGGTTGGGAAGATCCCCTGGAGAAGGAAATGGCAACCCACTCCAGTACTCTTGCCTGGAGAATCCCATGGAGGGAGGAGCCTGGTAGGCTGCAGTCCATGGGGTCACAAAGAGTCGGACACGACTGAGAGACTTCACTTTCCCAACAAAATTATGTATTGAAAAATTGTGCTGAAACCATAACTCCCTGGACCTCAGGATATGACTGTTTTTGGGGATAGGGTCTTGAAAGAGGAGGTTAAACCAGTGTTAATCCAATATGGTATCTTAAGAAGTATGGGAATTTGGACACAGAGACCTTAGGAGTGCACACACGTGGAAGAAAAACCAGGAGACGACACAGTGAGAAGGGGGACCTTTGCACACTGAGGAGAGAGACCCCAGGAGGAACAGCAAGGGCCGTTCTTCGTAGAGAAATAAAGCATCATCCTTGGCATCAGATTAGATTTAATTTCTCACATATAATTTCTAGCACTCAATCAAAATTAACAGGACACATAACAGAAAGCAAATGTTAAGACAATGGACAAAAGAAAAAGAGGTTTTAGGTGAAGGTGTTATCAGATTGATTAATATATCTCAGGAGCCGTAAGAAGAGTTAAAGAACCAGAAAGTATCTAGAAAGAACCAAAGGGAGGTTTAGAGAAACAAAAACAGGGCAAAATAGCCACAGTTAAGAACTGAACTGGAGAGTTTAATAGCCACTGAGGAGAGGTGAAAGAAAATTAGTGAGCTGGCAGACAGATCAGAAAAAAAAAAAAAAATGCAGAGTGCAGCGCAAAGAGACAAGAGTGTGAGTCAAGTTCCAGTAAGAAAGAAGAGAAGCAGAGAGAAAACTTTCTGCAAAATTTTCAAAACTGACAAAAGCATCAAGTTACAGAGTCATAGGCAGGACTCAACCAGGCAGAATCGAAGCAAACACACCTGAGTGCAGAACAGCTCCCAGAACCTTCCCGACACGAGAGGCATTTATCCGCCATTCGGTGAGGAAGTGAGTCCCTCTGCTGTCTGGTCTGCGATGGCGTGGGACTGCTGAGCCCCCGGGATGCTGGAGAAGATGCTGAAGCAAAGAGGAAAGGCCTGCGGCCCATGCTCAGGTGGAACGCTGCCACCGCAGGTGAGCCTGTTTGACCTGGAAACCACAGTGGACTCAGAACCACAGACGGGCCAACGAGATGCAATGTGAGAACCTGGCGTGTTTGCTATATAACTCGTTAGAGTGTTACCTAAGAACTGCTGGTATCACCATAGCCCTCTGTGCACAGTTAACCTCACAAAGTCAGGACCTCCATCTGTTCTGGAGACCAGGTCTGTCTCTGAAAATCAGTGATGACATCCATCGCCCACATAATGAGTGCTCTGTGTTAGAGGAATATCCAGACACCCTCGACAGGACTGGGGAGCATCAGGAAGGTAATCTGAGTGATTCTCTTCACCACGAGCAAACCTGTCCCTGCAGGAGCTCTATGGGCCTGGGAGTTGTGCTAATCAGCATCAAAGTCCGTTTCCTGAACTTTTTAAGGAGCAGATGACAGCCTCGCTCCTACCCATGGGGCGCTTAGGGTTGGTGACTCAAACTCTTCCCATTTGTTTGGCTACTGGCTGTTTCTCTGACTTTTGCCAAATTTATCTCAGTGCAAAGGGATCGAAAAAGTTGACTTCCAAGCATTTTTAAAATAGCCAGGGGAAAAAATAACCTGAGCAGGAAACATCAAATCAGCTGAACTGCCTGTCCACCTGCTGTGGAAGGTGACATCTTCAGGCCAAGACGTCAGTCCATCAGAAACCTGGCAGGAACCCAGAACCACCTGTGATTTCTCCTTTCTTGTACAGCCAGCCGCACGGATTCTAGTGAACAGCGAAATGCAAGGTCTCTAAATGAGCAGCAAAATGCGCCCGGGCACTCCTGGCAGACATGCCTCCAGCCCACTCTCATTTTGCACTTCTACGCTGCTCCCCAGAACTTTCTTTGGGATGCTAGTTGCCATGTGTGTCATATTTATGAAGAGAGAAATTGAGGAAAGTGAGTTATTTGGGAATAGATTTTGCTCAAGAAAAGGGCTGTCATTATAAAGTCTGCTTATATCAAAGGTGAGTCCTGCTCCGTCACTGGCCACCTTTGCTGCGGGCGACCCCGGCTGGCCGGGTGCTATGTGAGCCGTTGCCTGCCACTTCTTCACAGGTCTTATCTTACTAATGCTTAGCTCGAAGAAAGCGCCCTCTGTGTTACGAACTGTTTCAAGCCTCACAAAAGATATAGAGAACAATAGGATGAACACTCATAACCTTGCATCATTGAAAACAGTATTTTGCATCATTACCTCAGTTCTTATTATTTTAAAGAGATTGATCACTATAATTACAGTTTATATGCTTCTCCACTTCTTTCTGTCTGATCCTTTCTGAAAGATAATGCTTATCAACTGTCTTGGTGTTTAATTAGCCCCAACACTGTTTTGATGCCTTTGCATTAGGTGAGGGTACATAGTCACAAATAATGTATTAAAATCTCTATATATGGCATGATACTGTGTCATTCTACATTATATATTTTTCATCCAGTATTTTCTGTGATGTATCTATTTTGATATTTTAAGTTCTAAATGACTCATTTTAACAACTGAGAAAACTCCACTGTGTGAATCACCAAACTGTAAGGATCCATTCTCTTGCCCATGGACACCTGAGGTTACTCCAGCTTCTCTCCAAGACAAGAAAGGCTGCAACTGGTGTCCTCATACACATCGTGTGCGTGTGTGGGCGAGCACTCCTCTGGGGAGTGTTCCTGGAAGCCCAGCACCTTCAAGCACATGCAGCATCTCCAGATTGCCTCCCGGAGCTCTCAGGAGCCTGACTAGGTGCGTCCAGGACAGGCAGGCATCCCAGATAGTAACTTAATGAGTAATTTCTGCAGCAGAGTGCACTGACCTGCACCCACGAGAGATCTTGCTGTGGCTGCTGGCAGGGGTTCGGGTCCATGTGATGAGATGTTTAATCCCCATTCAGATCACAGTCAATCCTAAAAGAAATCAGTTCTGAATATTCATTGGAAGGACTGATGATGAAGCTGAAGCTCCAGTACTTTGGCCACCTGATGCGAAGAACCAATTCATTGGAAAAGACCCTGATGCTATGAAAGATTGAAGGCAGGAGGAGAAGGGGATAACAGAGGATGAGATGGTTGGATGACATCCCTGACACGATGGTCATGAGTTTGAGCAAGCTCCAGGAGTTGGTGATGGACAGGGAAGCCTGGCGTGCTGCAGTCTATGGGGTCACAAAGAGTCGGACTCAACTGAGCAACTGAACTGATGTGACCTGGTGGCAGGTGATCAGCCAGCTGATGTCGGTCCAAAACTTATCTTTTCTGAAGTCAGCCCACCTTGCCACATAATTGAACTATATTCATGCTGCCTGTTTAGATTGTCACTGACCAGCTCCTAGAGTTTTATTAATTTAATAGCATCCAAATTACATGATCCTGTTCTTATTGTGAAAATACTTCTAGTTGTTTTTACAAGATCACTTGAACTCTTGAGCATGGCCCAGGGAGACCTGCCTTACTGTTTCTGAACTTCCAGGGACAAGAAGTCATGGAAATTTCAAGTGAAGATGCTCGGAGGGAGAGAGGAGAGTGGGCAGGTGAGACACAGACCCCTGATGGTCAGCTCAGAGTTCGTGACAGATCGGCCTGTGCCGTACTGGCTACACAGCTGGGACCCCCACATCTGCTGCAGCCTGGAGCAGGTATGGACCCCTGGCCCAGCCCCCTCCTCTGTGAAGTGGGGATGTGGTAATGCTGGCACCAGGGTGCTCTGAGAGAGCTGATGACAAGGCGCCCACAGAGCACCTGGCCTGTGTTGAGTGCACCGCAGCCAGCTTGCATGGCCCCTGCACGTTGTGAGGAGGCGGAGCGCCCCGCGGCCAGGCCCCCTCTGCTGTGAGTGAGTAAATACCTTGTTCTCGGCTTCCTCCTCTGTGGACCAGGCTGGCAGCACGTCAGCAGCATCGGTGCCCAGAGGCCCTCAGTGCTCCTTCCCTCCAAAGCTTGTTCTGTCTCCACTGTCTCCATGCGGCAACGGCAAGAAGCAGAACCACCACCAATCCCACAACTGTTTTGGGGAGCAGATGGAGCTCACAGAGTGAGCCCTGTCTTCCTGACAGAGGGGTGGAAACGTGGGCCCACTTGGCAGATTCCTCCTGGAACTCGGTGCTTCCCAGATGCGCACACACGCCCCGAAGTTTCCCTAAACCCTGAGAAGCTGCGCTCACTCACTCAGGGCCTGGGAAACGAGAGGGCCCTTTTTCTACTTGTGATCTGATCATTAAAGCATTGTGAGCCCCTCAGATCTTCTTTAGAGGGAGGCATCTCAACAAACTTCTGTCCTGCCCTCACTTCTGCCGTCTGGGGGAGTGGCATTCTGATTGCGAGGAGGGGATGTACTGACGATACTTTTCATTTTCTGTGTTCTGAGATCTTCTGATGTCCTAAAGAAGCTCCCTGGCTGGGAGACCACCCTCCTGGGATGACTTAGTTTTCAGAGATGCCCAGGGCCCAGTAGGAGAAGCCTGAAATGCCGATCAGGCACCCAGACTTCCTCTCCTTGCCCATACTCCTGAGGAGAAGGAGGAAGCCCTCCTCTGCCTGCATTGTCCTGGCCAGGGGCCTGGCAACCAGGAACCATGCCTGTAGCCCAGAGACCCCAGACTATCCAAGCTGGCCAGTCCTCCACTTCTCCCTTCTTGCCTTCCAGAAACCCCAGAAAAGGCCGCGGCTGTAGCTCTCCTCCTCCCGTCCTCTGCCTGCAGACCAGCCTGGGGCTTCCTCACGTGGCTGGGCGTGGCGGCCCTGCCTGCTGCCCCCTCTGTGACCACTCCCCACCCTGGAGCTTGTGTGATGACTATTTACTGTCAGACACTTTAATCAAGCTGCTGCTGCTGCTGCTGCTAAGTCGCTTCAGTTGTGTCTGACTCTGTGCGACCCCATAGATGGCAGCCCACCAGGCTCCCCCATCCCTGGGATTCTGCAGGCAAGAACATTAACTTTTAATTATTGCCTCACCGTGGTGTTGGCGTATTGTAGAGTCTGTTTAGACCCTGATGCTGGGAAAGATTGAAAGTGGGAGGAGAGGGGGATGACAGAGGATGAGATGGTTGGATGGCCTCACTGACTCAATGGACATGAGTCTGAGTAAGCTCCAGGAGTTGGTGACGGACAGCGAAGCCTGGCATGCTGCAGTCCTTGGGATTGCAAAGAGTCAGACTCGACTGAGCGACTGAACTGAACTGAGAGTCCGTTTCTGTGACAAAATGCTGTATTTTCCGTTTGCTTTTATAGTGAAAATTCTTCCCACTTCTTTCCCACCCATGGAGGAAAAAAGACGGAAAGCGTCTGAACAACATATATCATCATCACAATAATCAATAATATTTATTGTGTTTGATAATGGTGGTGATCACATAATTTTCTCACTACACACCGAGTATGCCTCTGGGGGATTAAACTCAGCTCCAGCCCTTCCTGCACATGCCCCACCAGTGAGAGACAGCATTTACCCTCTCCCTCCTGAAGAGGGAGACAGTGAACCCTAAAGATTGAATTTATATGCTGAGAACAGGGGGCAATACTGTGGTTGAAAGTGAAAGTCGCTCAGTCATGTCCGACTTTTTGCAACCCCAGGGATTATACAGTCCATGGAATTCTCCAGGCCAGAGTACTGGAGTGGGTAGCTGTTCCCTTCAGGGGCTCCTCCCAAACCATGGATTTCAGGTGGATTCTTTACCAGCTAAACTACCATGCAATATGGTTGGGTAGGGTTTAAAGTCACTTCCAGCCTCAGGTTCTGCTTTTCTTTTTTAAATTATAGTTTAATGCTTTATCAGGAATATAGTTGCATTTGAATAGGGGCTTCCTGGAGAAAACAGGGGAAAATGGCACCATAGTTGAAATGTCTGTCTTGGCAGCAAGCTGGTGAGACTGGTGGCTCAGTGGTCAAGAATCTGCCTGCAATGCAAGAGACCTGAGTTCAATCCCTGGGTCGGGAAGATACCCTGGAAAAGAGCATGATTACCCACTCCACTCTTCTTGCCCGGAGAATCTCAAGGACAGAAGAGCCTAGTGGGCTACAGTCCTAGGGGCTGCAAAGAGTCAGACATGACTGAGTGACTAACAGTCACTTTCAATGGGACTGATGTCCTATCCGAAGCCCAGCAGGGTTTTCACTGCGTCTCATGGATCAGTAACCCCTCCGGCCCTTAGTCTCCTCACCTACTTACCTGCAGGTTAGCGTGAGGACAGAGGTGTCCTTGTATGTGGACTTGTGAGCCTTTGTGCAGCTGGTGCCCAGAAACGTGTTTCTACCTGCCTGTCCCACCGTAAGCTTCCTCGTCCTGTCCCCTTTTCTGGGGCAGGAAGGCGAGCTGAGCTCCAGGGACCATCCTTCCCGGCCAGGCTGCCTGAATGTCTAGAGCCAAGCACTTTCTGGCCTCTTCTCCCTTCCTTCCTTCCTTCCTTCCACGAAGGGGAAATGCACACAGTTACCCTCCTCCCTCCCATCCTCTCTCCAGAACCCAGTCCCCTCCACTCTGTTTCCTGCTGGAGTTCTTCTCCTTAGTCACCAGCAGCAGGCTTGCGGGTTTCAGATTCACTTTGGCTTGTGAAGCCACCCTTTTAAATGCCCTCAGCTTTCATGCAGTCAGATGGACGGCGTTCACATCCACGTAAGATGAGTGCGTAACGTAAATGGATGTTATTGTCACTGTGTAAGCAGTTTTATTCACAAGTCCAACTGGAGCACCCCCACATCCAGAACTCGGGGTCCAGCCTAGCAGTTGCCTCAGATTTGCCTCCATGCTGGAAGAAGGTGGGGCTGAAGAATGTTGACATCTGTCCTTTCTTATCAGCTCTATTGGGATATAACTGACAGAGGAATTGCATATTTTTAAGGTGAACCGCTTGATGTTTTGATATGCGCATCTGTTGTGAAATGGTCCCCAGAAAGAGGAGGCAGGGAGAGAGCTGGTAGTTAAAGGATCTGGGATTTCTCTTTGAAGTGAGTGTAACACACACCTGTGAATTCATCAGCACCCACTGGATTGTGGGCTTTCAGTGGGTACACTTCATGGTATTTGAGTTGTGTTTTCATCAAGTTGATTTATTTAAAATGAACAAGAATGTTGGGGGCTCCAGCTCTGAGCTCAGAGACGTGGGCGAGTTTGTGCTGGACGGGGAGGGCGGGAGTTTTATACACGCCCCTTGTCCACACTGGCTGCGGGCTGTCGAGGCAAGAGCCGACCCCACTTCGGTCTGGATGTTCTGGCCTCCCCACCTCCCCTTGGGGCATGAATGACCACGTCTCAGCTGCACTTGGGCCTCAGAGGCAGCTCAGCCCCGGCCTCTCTGATTCTCAAATCTCTGCAGGTTGGGGGAACGGGGAGCTGTGCTTCCTTTCTTGCTCTGCTTTTCTTAGCTGGGTCCCTTCCTGCACACCCACCAGGGAGCTGTCACACGTCCCCCGTCCCCAAGGCATCTGAGAATGAGGAAGGGAGTCTCGGTCAGTTCTTTCAGATTCTTCAGTGAGGAACTCAACATGAAAGGAACAGACTTCCATGCGGTGCTAAGATTGCACCAACCTCACTGATCTGTGAGATCTGATCTGTGTTCTGTTTGTGGGACTGGGGCTCCCCGGGTTAGTCTCATCCTGACGGCGGGCTCCACTGTCATCTAGGGTCATCTGCTGCTGCTTAGTCACTTTCGTCATGTCCGACTCTTTGAGACACCATGGATTGAAGCCAGCCAGGCTCCTCTGTCCATGGGCTTTCCCAGGCAAGAATGGTGGGGTGGGTTGCCATTTCCTTCTCCAGGGTATCTTCCCAACCAGGGGATTGAACCCACATCTCCGGCACTGCAGGCAAGTTCATTACTGCTGAGCCACCAGGGAAGCCCTGTCCAGGGTACCCTTCTCCTTGACAGGAGCTCATCATGAGCGGAAGGCGAGGCCCATGCACATCTCCCAGGTTCAGACGAGGCCCTTGAAGATGGATGCTGCACTCGGGGAAAGATATCCACCTGGGGAAGGTGGAGGACAAGCCCCCAAGTTTTCCAGAGTGTCAGGGTGCAGCTCTGAGGAGGACGAGGGCCTCATCTTTGCTTAAAGGCAGGGCAGGGCCCCTTCACCACTGCCCCTGAAGCACGCCTGTTCCCCAAACACTGTTCAGAGCACAGCACACACTGACTCTTACCCTCCCGACGGCCCCATGAGATGGGCAGAGGCCCTTACAGCTGGGGGTCCTTGGGGAATGAAATCAGCTTGCCTGTGGCTGCACTGCCCGTAGTGAAGAGGCCAGGATGTGGCCATAGGGTTGGACTCTCAGATCGGCCTTCCTCACCACACGCCACGTAGACCTGCCGTTCTCTATACTATCAAGGAAAGTCAGAATAGTTTGTATTGCTGGATATGGAAACTTCCAAATTGCCTTGTAATAATTTGAATTCATTCATTCCTTATGACAATTCATCAAGGAAAAATGGGATTTTACTCTACTCTTGTTTTAGAAAAGAAAAAAACTGTTTTAAAAAATAAAGTCATTTGCCCACAGTAACAACTCTGGGATTAAAATCTGTGGTCTCTGGTGCTTTGTTTGCTGACTGTTCCAGTGGCCACCTAAGTGGTCACTTAGGGGCCATTTTACTCTAAGGGAAGAAGACAGAGAATCGGGACTTCAGATGCAAGGACCCCAGGGGCACCAGCTGCCCTGTCTTCTGCCTCGGTGATGACTCCCAGAAGCAGGACTGTCTCCATCGGCATTGAGTCAGGAGTTCTGGCTCTTGTAGGAGGCTGAGGGTGGAAACAGGAGGCGATGCTTGCACAGCTGTGGGAAAGATGATCCTGGGGTCTAGGAAGACCTTCGAAACTCTGGAACCCAAAGACCCCAGGAACACGTGTTCACGCTCAGGAATGGCCATGGCCTTGATCTCCCTCTAACCATGAAGGCTGTGGAGTGAGTTGAGGGTGGCTGGATGTGGATGAGAAAGGAAACTGTTGTGCTGACCCCAGGAGGGGCTGGCCTTCTGGGCAGGGAGCAGCGGGCATGTGTGTAGAAGGGTCTGTGCTTGGCTTCAGGCTCCACTGTGTCATCTTGGAATCTTTAGTTGTTTTTAAAAATGAGGCTGTATTAGTCAGATCAGGCTGCTGTAACGAAAGGAACAGACTTCCATGCGGTGCTAAGATTGCACCAACCTCACTGATCTGTGAGATCTGATCTGTGTTCTGTTTGTGGGACTGGGGCTCCCCGGGTTAGTCTCATCCTGACGGCGGGCTCCACTGTCATCTAGGGTCATCTGCTGCTGCTTAGTCACTTTCGTCATGTCCGACTCTTTGAGACACCATGGATTGAAGCCAGCCAGGCTCCTCTGTCCATGGGCTTTCCCAGGCAAGAATGGTGGGGTGGGTTGCCATTTCCTTCTCCAGGGGATCTTCCAATCAGGGGATTGAACCCACATCTCCGGCACTGCAGGCAAGTTCATTACTGCTGAGCCACCAGGGAAGCCCTGTCCAGGGTACCCTTCTCCTTGACAGGAGCTCATCATGAGCGGAAGGCGAGGCCCATGCACATCTCCCAGGTTCAGACGAGGCCCTTGAAGATGGATGCTGCACTCGGGGAAAGATATCCACCTGGGGAAGGTGGAGGACAAGCCCCCAAGTTTTCCAGAGTGTCAGGGTGCAGCTCTGAGGAGGACGAGGGCCTCATCTTTGCTTAAAGGCAGGGCAGGGCCCCTTCACCACTGCCCCTGAAGCACGCCTGTTCCCCAAACACTGTTCAGAGCACAGCACACACTGACTCTTACCCTCCCGACGGCCCCATGAGATGGGCAGAGGCCCTTACAGCTGGGGGTCCTTGGGGAATGAAATCAGCTTGCCTGTGGCTGCACTGCCCGTAGTGAAGAGGCCAGGATGTGGCCATAGGGTTGGACTCTCAGATCGGCCTTCCTCACCACACGCCACGTAGACCTGCCGTTCTCTATACTATCAAGGAAAGTCAGAATAGTTTGTATTGCTGGATATGGAAACTTCCAAATTGCCTTGTAATAATTTGAATTCATTCATTCCTTATGACAATTCATCAAGGAAAAATGGGATTTTACTCTACTCTTGTTTTAGAAAAGAAAAAAACTGTTTTAAAAAATAAAGTCATTTGCCCACAGTAACAACTCTGGGATTAAAATCTGTGGTCTCTGGTGCTTTGTTTGCTGACTGTTCCAGTGGCCACCTAAGTGGTCACTTAGGGGCCATTTTACTCTAAGGGAAGAAGACAGAGAATCGGGACTTCAGATGCAAGGACCCCAGGGGCACCAGCTGCCCTGTCTTCTGCCTCGGTGATGACTCCCAGAAGCAGGACTGTCTCCATCGGCATTGAGTCAGGAGTTCTGGCTCTTGTAGGAGGCTGAGGGTGGAAACAGGAGGCGATGCTTGCACAGCTGTGGGAAAGATGATCCTGGGGTTAGGAAGACCTTCGAAACTCTGGAACCCAAAGACCCCAGGAACACGTGTTCACGCTCAGGAATGGCCATGGCCTTGATCTCCCTCTAACCATGAAGGCTGTGGAGTGAGTTGAGGGTGGCTGGATGTGGATGAGAAAGGAAACTGTTGTGCTGACCCCAGGAGGGGCTGGCCTTCTGGGCAGGGAGCAGCGGGCATGTGTGTAGAAGGGTCTGTGCTTGGCTTCAGGCTCCACTGTGTCATCTTGGAATCTTTAGTTGTTTTTAAAAATGAGGCTGTATTAGTCAGATCAGGCTGCTGTAACGAAGCACCCAGACGGGCCTGGAACAGCAGACGCTCCCTGTCTTCAGCTCTGCAGGTGGGAAGCCTATGGTCAAGGCCCCTCCCAGTGCACAGACACCGTCCTCTCCTGTGTCCTCACATGGCCACCCTCTAGGTGTCGGTGCCCCCTCTTGTAAGGACCCCAGTCCTCCAGGGTTAGGGCCCCTCTGCAGTGACCACCTCTTGCCTTAACCCCCCATGTAGTTACCTGTCTCTGGGCACACTCGCACTCAGTTCCTACTCAGGGTTTAAGCTTCAGCACATGCATCTGGGGGCGCAATCCAGCCCCTCCTTGTGTTCCCTCTGCTCCAGGGTTTCTGGCTCGAGCAGCTGGCAGCATGGATGATGGCTGTGGAGTTGGGGGTTCGGAGGCCAGCCCTCTTGGATGAAGGGGAGATTGTCTGAGTCTGAAACAGAAAAACAAAGTCGTCAAGCAGGCAGGTGATGCACGGTGTGCTATTCAGGGCAGGGATGTGCTGGGGGTAAATGAGGAAGCGGCTGAACAGAAGTTTTAGGTGGCATCCCTCAGATGCCAGGCCAGGGCCACCTAAGTCTCAGAGTAGAGCCTGTATGGCCCAGCCCACAGGCAGAGTCCACTGAAACCAGGGGACGCGTCTCCATGCCGAGGGTGGGTGGTGAAGAAGGAGCGGGGACCATGCAGAGGGGCCACGAGAGGAGGAGACAGGACAGGAAATCCTGCCAGCTTGGTGCTGGTGCAGCCCTTTGACCCAGAGAAGAGCACCCTGGGGGGCGGGGGGAGAAGAAAGCAGGGGAGGGGTGGAGGGGCACCATCTGCAGTCCCAGGTTTAAAGATCTGTGGCCACTGGGTTCTGAGCGTGACCTTTGACCTGCAGAGGGCTCTGCCTGACTGGAGCCCTGCCCGGTGACAAAGCAGAAGATGCTCGCTGGAGCGCCGGTGAGCTCCAGGCTCTGGAGTGTGTCTGAAGGGGACATTATGGTTGTTGCTGCATTTTCCTGCTTTTTTAAAATCGCAGTGTTTTCAAGTTTACTAAAGTTTTGAAAACTCAGAACAAAAGGAAGCATGAAATAAAAAGTGCCAGCTAGCCAATCACCTTTTTCCCTTTGGCTGTGCTGGGGTCTTCGTCATTGCTTGCACGGCTGTGTCTAGTTGCAGCAAGCGAGAGCTGCTCTCTAACAGCAGTGCACGGGCCTCTCTTTGCAGTGGCTTCTCTTGTTGTGAAACACGGGCTCCAGGCGTTTGGGCTTCAGCAGCTGCAGCTCCCGGGCTTAGTTGCTCTACGGAATGTGGAATCTTCCTGGACAGGGAACAAACCCATGTCCCCTGCACTGGCAGGTGAATTCTCAACCACTGGACCGCCAGGGAAGCCCTATCCAATCACTTTGAAATATGTACTCTCAAGGTCATGGCAACCCACTCCAATATTCCTGCCTGGAGAATCCCATGGGCAAAGGAGCCTGGTGGGCTACAGTCCATGGGGTCACAAAGAGTTGGACACAGCTGAGTCACTTGGCATGCAGGCACGCATTCTCAAAATTAAGGTGTCTATTTTTCTCAGTATCTTCGTAGGAGTACCTGTTTATGTTTTTCCATAGTTTAGATGACACTGAGTTCGCAATTCAGATGCCTTCTTTCTTTGCATTCCCCACTACACAGCACAGATTTTAATGGCTGTATTGGTGATCAGCATATGTATCATAGTGTATTTAGGTCTACCATTTCTATGAATGTCTTGGAGAAGGAAAGGCAACCCACTCCGGTGTTCTTGCCTAGAGAGCCCCAGGGACGGGGGAGCCTGGTGGGAGGCCATCTATGGGGTCGCACAGAGTCAGACACTACTGAAGCGACTTAGCAGCAAGTAGCTTTCAGGTTGGAATTATTATGAAATATCCTTAAATAAATGCAAACAGTTTCTAAAGGGTGAGCTTATGGGGTCTAAGATAAATTCTCCATGCTCTTGGTAAACATTGCCAAAGTGACCTCTCAAAAGCCATTGGTGCTGTAAGGCCAACAGTGTGGTAGAACACGTAATGTCAGCATCTAGAACATATTTTCCAGTTTAATCAGTGCACACTGACATCTCCTCTTCCTTTAAATTTCAATATCTTTGATCATTATTGAGGTTAAACATGCTTCCATCGGTTGGTTGGCCATTGCAGTTCTTTCAGTAATTTACTCTCGTGGTAACTGTTGACAGTTTTTTCCAATATCTGTTGAAATGTTCTGTTCTTCCCCTTGGCTTGGCAATAGCCCTTCACGCTGTGTGTTAATTCTTGCCCTGTCCCCTCACTCCGACTTTGACTGCCGTGGCACCTGGGCTGTCTTGGAATTTCCAAATAAAGTCAGGAAGGACCAGAGTCCAAGGGAGGAAACTTACAAGACATCTAACTTTTTCATTATATAAGTTATTTCATTTTAGAAACTTCACATAAATTTTTAAAAATCTGAGAGACAAGTAATGATGACCTGGGACTAGAACTCAGAACTCTGGGAACCAAATCTACGTTCTTTTCACCAAGTCATGCTGTTTGCTGCCACGTGAAGCAGGTGGTTTCATTCATGGCTGTCCAGCTGCCAGCCAGAGCCCAAGCTTCCCGGGCACGGGATGAAGAGGGTGGGAGGAGCATAGCAAAGGCTCCAGGTTAAAGGTCAGTTTCTAGGTCTTCAGGAACCCGGTACCTCCCCCTGGCCCCACCCCATCTCGGGCCTCCAATCCCTGCTTTCACCCTTCCCTCCTCCCACCCGCCACAATGCCCACCGCCCACCGCCAACCCTTAAAGGAGTGGTGCCCCCCTGGCCTGTTTGGACTTCCTATTAATGACCCAAGGGCAATTTCCCATAATCTAAGTAGCCAAACGTTCTAAGTTTTCCTAACCAACAATCCTTTTCTCTCTAAAGACCTCGGCTGACAATTCTTAATGCTAACATTTTTTCCCCCTCCTTTAAGACCACACGATTCAAATTTCCTCTTCTAATCCATAAATAACATCCTTGGTAATACACCCTGAGTGCTGATTACTTGCTGGGCACTACGTGAAGCAATTACGCTGAGCGCCACCTCATTCAGCTCTGAAAATAGCCAAGTGAGATAGGTATTATTATTCCTATTCTATGGGCACCTTAAATAAATCGCCCTTCGTTTCCCAGACAGTAAATCACAGAAGCATTTAATCACCAGCATGTCTCATGCTAAGCCCCTTACTCTTAGCAAAAATGCTCAAGAATGTTTAGAGGACTCCAAGAAGTTAAATCATCTCTTCGTATCTGTAACCTTCAGTCTTCTCACCTTAAAAAAAAATAAAAATAAAAATAAAAAGTAATAATGAAGCTCCTTCTTCTGAACAAGGCCTGTGATGGAAGAGGGGGTGGTGTGTGGAGGTGGGTGTGAGTGTGTCTGCAGAGACCCATGCTTCCAGAGACCTGTGCCTCCCTCCAGGGTGGGGTCTGTTTTCCTTCCCCCTGAATCGCCTTGCTAATTGGTTTGACAACATGGTGTGGTCGATTGGGGGGCAAGCTCCCAGGTGATTGATATTCACCCTCTGAGAGCCCTGTGCACCGTAGCAAGACGCCTGCTGGTTTCCCAGAGACAGCGGTCTGGTGGGGGGGAACCCAGGACCCCCGAGCCCAGTCTAGGAAAGGGAATTCCTTGGGCCTTCCAACCCAGCCTCTCACTGCCCACCAAACACAGACTCGAGAGTGGCGCCCATGGGACCCCCACTTGCCAATGAGGGTGGGACACTTTTGCTCAGTCCTTATGTGTGTATGAGAGACACACATCTGTAGGTGTTTGGCCTGGTGGACAAGAGTAGGTGTCCAGTGAATGGACATGTCCTCTGTCCCTTCCCTCTCATCTCCCATCCTTAGATTGGAGCGCACTGGGCAGGCGAGGAGGGAGGGTGCTGATTCCCCCTGTTTGTTCCCAGTGTCAGCGCTACACATGGCGTCAGAAGATGTTTGAGCTCTCTGTGAACAGGACGAAGACTCAACATCTGCTTTTAGTTTTCAGGCTGGACTCCAATCAGCTCAAACATGAACAGTGATGGCCACACAGCAGACGTGTGTACACACCTTTAAGTATCATGTGTCCACTAATTGCATTGTAAATGCAATGTAAAATTTTGCATGTTGCTCACCACAAATATTTTTATTTGAACTAGTTGAAAGCTAGTCTAAAGCAAAATCCTAGCCCAAGCTCTACCCCTGTGGTGTCAAATAAACTCTTCTGTATCACTTTGTCAATCCTGTGCTTTCTTGCATCAGCTATGGTGTTATTTGGAAGCTTCTATGTTTTCCACCTAAACGCTCTCATGTTCATGAAGGGCTGACTCCTTGAGGACCAGGACAAGCATCGTGATTTCTCAACACCCATCGTAACACTTAGCAAAAGCCTTGGCACACAGAAGCAGCTTAGTCCATGTGTTAAGAGCCAGAGGAGTCTTAAAAATTGTTTCCTGAAGATCACAAGTCAGCACAAGTTATTTCAAAACAGACAAAGGTACATAAGATTTGCCTTACACTGGCTACCATCTATGGTCACACAGAGTCAGACAAGACTGAAGTGACTTAGCAGCAGCAGCAGCAGCATGAAAGGAAAATATTTCTAAAAAGAAAAGGAGCAAATTCACTCCTCTTGCAATAAATGGAGAGCAGATGTGTATGTCTGTGCTTGTGTGTCCGAGTGTGTGTGTGTGTGTGTGTGTGTGTGTGTGTGTGTGTGTGTGTGTGTTTGCCTCTCTGATGGCATTACTTATGAACATGTGTGTGACCTTAGGCTGGAACTGGGTGGTTGGGAATTGCCAACAGTGAAAGACAGCAACAGCAATGAAGTTTTTCTGTAGAATGTTGCCTGTTCCTTTACTGCAGGCTAAGCCAACTATCCTTATTATGCTCCATAAACAATAGCAACAACAAAAAAGTGCCCTATAAAAATTAGATTGTGAAACCTAAATTATTTATGTGATTTCATTTGTTGGATGCATTTTGTGCCATTGAGCCTCACTTCTTTCCAATGTCATGAGACTATTAGGAACTATAATAATCTTCAGGGCATGTAAGATTTATTAGCCCTTGCAGCATGGGCTAGGAGCCAGGGAAGGAGATTAAGGGCACTGGTGAAATTAATCGAGCTTCTCTCTGTGCTGGCCAAGAGAATGCACAGGTTACTGTTCAAGCATGTTACACAGTAGGAGCAGTTTGACCACAACCATATGTTGAATTTAGAATTACGTGTTAGCCTTTTCCAGAAGCAATCCCATAAAAATGTCAATACTTCCATCAACGAATAGGTCTGTCCACTAAAAAAGGGGATTTTACATACAGAGAGGGAAAGAGTATTGGTGTTCACTAGCTCCCTGGGACGTCTCCCAGGGCACCTTTTCATCCTGCTGCAGAAGCCAGGCCAGCTGATCTGCAGAACAGGAAGACTGACGGAGAGACAAGGGGAGGAGATGCTGCTCCATTGCTGTTTCCTTGACCGAAAAGGGAGCTGGCGCGTGTGCCCTCATGACGTGTAGATGGGCTCCAGGCAGCGGCCTTGAAATGTAAGCACTTCCTGTTCACTTGGGGCAATGCTGGAGTTTTCTGGAATAGATAGAAGCCATCATTTCAGTCCTAACACAAAATGAAAGCAGCATTGTGGGAGCAGTTTTGAAAATGTATGAACTTCATAAAATGTTCCATTTTCCACATGGTGAGTTTGGCTGCACTATCAGATCATCAGAGCTCAGGAAAAACACCCATTGAGGCTCCAACCCTTTATTTGTATGACACTAATAAAGAATAAGGTATTTGCCATATTGCTTATTGATCGGTAATGAGACAGGAAATAAGCACATCGCCTTCTGTGCCATCCAAAACCAGGGAAGAGGCAGCCAGAAATTCCAGCGTCTCTCTCAGTAAAGCTATTACACATTTATGGCTGAAACTATGTCTTCAATTTCCACATGATGAGGCTTTGAAAGAGTCTTCATCAGGTTCACATTGAAAGAGACTGCCTCGTCACGTGAGGGAAAAAGTTGGAATATAAGTCTGCTGGATGTCATTTTCCCTCTATATTGAATCAGTGGTTCCAGTTCATTCCAAAAGAATGCAACTGCTGGAAATAAACCAACCCAATAACATATTGTGAGCACACTGACCTGCCTTTTTTTCAGATCTAAATAGCTAGTGGCTTTAGAAAGAAATCGGATTTTAAGAATGACTTTTAGGGTCACCAAAAATACCAGGAACCTTAGATTTTTCTCTCTGACAGAGCCAGGAGAATCCTAGTGGTTCTCAATCAAGGGCACATCTCAGTATCTTGTTCTTGCTAGGTCCACCCACTAACCAGGTGTTTAAAGAAATCAGGTACATGATAGGCAAGTGGAAAACTGAAAATGCTCCAGTTTTGTGAAGCAGTTTGGAATTTTTCTCCACCAAATGTTCACCATTTCCTCACCTGCCATGTGTTTTTCCAACCGAAGGAGCTGTCATCTTCTACAGAGAAACCCAGATACCCAGAACTCAAGTCAGCCCTCACATAACACAGATGTGGAGTGTTGTGTTTGTATATGAGGTGTATGTGCATGAGTGTGTCTCCCACACAGCAGAGGCTATGTAAACCTAATTCAGCCAGCAAGTGCAGGAAGAGAGGAGAGGCAGAAGTGAGATGTTTTTTGTCTACTTTTTCAAAACCAAATACTTTATTTTTAAGGCAGTTTTATATTGACAGCAAACTCGAAAGGGGTATTCTGAGATTTCCCACATATACGCTCACCATACATGCCCACAACCTCCCCATCATCCACATCGCCCAGCCGATGCTGCCTTTGTTACAACTGGTGAACCTGCACTGACGCATCATCATCATGAAGTCTGTGGCTTACAGTGGGGTTACTCGTAATGTTGTACATTCTGTGAGTTCGGACAAATAGATAACTGCTGCATCCATTGATACAGAATGGTACAGAATATGCTCACTGCCCCCGAAGTCCTCTGCCTCTTCATCCCTATGTCTTTCCCGAGCCGCTGGCAAACTTTGAGCTTTTTACTGTCTCCACAGTTTTGCCTTTTCCAGAAAGTCATAGAGCTGGAAATATACAGGATATAGTCTTTACAAATTGGCTTCTTTCACTTAGCAACATGGTAGTACCTAGTACTTATGTTTCCTCTATGTCTTTTCATAGCGGATTGCTCAAGCCTTTTTAGTGCTGAATAGTATTCCAGTATCTGGATGTACCACAGTATTTATCCACCCACCTACTGAAGGATGTCTTGGTTACCTCCAGGTTTGTGGCAATTACAAATAAAGCTGCTGTAAACATACATGTGTAGTTTTGTCATGCTGACTTGCTTAAATTCTTATTTCGAAAAGTTGTAGATTCACAGGAAGTTGCAAATATAAGCAGGAAGGTCCTCTGGATCTTCTACCTAGTTTGCTCTCAGGGTTGCC
Source organism: Madoqua kirkii (assembly GCA_006408675.1). NCBI lineage: Eukaryota > Metazoa > Chordata > Mammalia > Artiodactyla > Bovidae > Madoqua > Madoqua kirkii. The sequence continues at coordinate 38,883 of SJYC01034201.1, forward strand.
CCTTACATGATTACGTACAAGTTCAAAGCCACGACACTGATGTGAATACAATGCCCATGCCTAATTTTGCGTTACTTAGTCATTCGTGCATATGAATGTAACCCCAGTGGTAATGGATACACAAGGTATTCCACCACCACTTCAGTGGTGCTGCCTTGTGGATTCACGTCCTCCAAAATGAGGTGTTCAAGTCTGCCCCCCAGAACCTGTGAACACAGCCTTATTTGGAAATAGGGTCTTTGCAGATGTAATCAAGATGAGATGAGGTATTCTGAATTAGCCCCGAACCCCATGACTGGCATCCTTATAACAAGAGACAAGGAAGACATACACACACAGCTGAGAAGACTGCATGAAGATGGAATGAGGCAGCACCAACCAGGGAAAGACAGCCATCACCAGCAACTCCAGGAGCTAGAAGAGGCAGAGAAGGAGCCAAATTCTCCCACGGTGTTGGACTCCTAGACTCCAGAACTGCAAAAGAACAAGTTTCTATTGAGCCACTTAGTTTGTGATCATTTGTTATGAACTCCGTAGAAAGCTAGTGCACACCTCTTCACAGTCACATGTGTCAGTCCCTTGTCCATCCCACCACCCCAAGCCCCCCACGGCCATCATCTGCTTGCATTTCTCTTTTTGTCATTCTCATGATGTTATATTAGTGGCAGTGCATATCAGTGACCTGTTAAAATTGGCTTCTTGTACTTAACACAGTGACCCTGAGATGCATCCCTGTTGCAGCTATCCACAGTTTACTTTTTAGCTGAGTAATAGTCCATGTTAGAAGTCAAGTTACTGCATTTCGTGTTGATGCTATTTACCTGGTATAATAGGTGTGTAATGCAACCCATATTTTTTTTCCTAATCATTGATTTATTTATTTGGGGCTGTGCAGGCTTTCTCTAGTTGCAGTATGCAGCCTTCTCCTTGTGGTGGCTTCTCTTGTGGAGCACAGATTCTAGGGTGCGTGGGTCAGTACTTGTGGCCCTTGGCTTAGTGCTGGGCCCATGGCATGTGGAGTTCTCCTGGGTCAGGGACGGAACCCTTGTCCTGCACATTGGCAGGCAGATTCTCAACCACTGGACCACCAGGGAAGTTCACCGTATGGTTCCTAAAGCATCATCTCCCTAATAGCTAGTGATGTTGAACATTTTTCCATGTGCTTTTTTCCATCACATACTCTTTTCAGTGAAATGCCCCTTAATGTCTTTTGCCCATTTTCTAATTGAGCTTTTTTTTTTAACATTGAGTTTAAGAATTCGTCACATAATCTAGATACTAGTCCTTCATCAGATACATGGTTTGCAGATATTTTCTCCCATCTGTAGCTTGTTAACTGGATCTTTCTCTGAACAGTCTTTAGGCTTTTCATGGAGAGAAAGTTTTTCACTTGATGTCCAATTTATCAAGTTTTTCTTTTATGGGTTGTGTTATTAGTGTGATATCTCAGAACTCTTCACCAAATCCTAGGTCCTGAAGATTTGTTCCTGTGTTGTTTTCTAAACATTATGTAGTCTTATGTTTTACATTTAAATCTATGATATTTTTTCACTCAGTTTTTGTAAAAGATGTGATATTGAACTTTTTTCCTACAAGTCATTTTTCCGTGGCTTTATTTATATCCTTTTGCTCTAAAATTAAATTACATCTTTTTTGTCCAGTTATTCCTCATTTTTTTTCATCTTTGAGAGATGTATAATATCTCCTATGACATTAAGTATAAGAGCTAGTGAAAATTAGGTGTCCAAGAAATAAGTATCTGTGTGGAGATTCTGATTATTTTATTATTTATTAATTTTGGAGGAAGTGGGCCACTGTGGGGCTGCTTTTTTTAATTAATTTATTTATTTTAATTGGAGTCTAATTACTTCACAACATTGTGGTGGTTTTTGCCATACATTGACATAAATCAGTCATAGGTGTACATGTGTCCCCGCATCCTGAATCCCCCTCCCTCCCCATCCCATCCCTCAGGGTCATCCCAGTGCACCAGCCCTGATTACCCTTTCTCATGCATTGAACCTGGACTGATGATCTGTTTTACATATGGTAATATACATGTTAAAATGCTATTCTCTCAAATCATCCCACCCTAGCCTTCTCCCACAGAGTCCAAAAGTCTGTTCTTTACATCTGTGTCTCTTGCTTTCTCTTATATAGGGTCATCGTTACCATCTTTCCAACTTCCATATATATGCATTAGTATACTATATTGGTGTTTTTCTTTCTGACTTACTTCACTTTGTATAATAGGTTCCAGCTTCATCCACCTCATTAGAACTGATTCAAATGCATTCTTTTTAATAGCTGAGTAATACCCCATTGTGTATATGTACCACAGCTTTCTTATCCATTCATCTGCCAATGGACACCTAGGTTGCTTCCATGTCCTGGCTATTATAAACAGTGCTGAGATGAACTTTGGGGTGCACATGTCTCTTTCCATTCTGGTTTCCTCAGTGTGTATGCCCGGCAGTGGGATTGCTGGGTTGTATGGCAGTTTTATTTCCAGTTTTTTAAGGAATCTCCACTGTTCTCCATAGTGGCTGTACTAGTCTGCATTCCCACCAACAGTGTAAGAGGGTTCCCTTTTCTCCACACCATCTCCAGCATTTGTTGCTTGTAGACTTTTGGATAGCAGCCATTCTGACTGGCGTGAGATGGCACCTCACTGTGGTCTTGATTTGCATTTCTCTGATAATGGTAATTTTGAGCATCTTTTCATGTGTTTGTTAGCCATCTGTGTGTCTTCTTTGGAGAAATGTCTGTTTAGTTCTTTGTCCCATATTTTTGACTGACTATACTACAAAGCTACAGTCAATAAGACAGTATGGTCCTGCCACAAAGACAGAAATATAGATCAGTGGAACAAAGTATACAGCCCAGAGATAAATCCACCCACCTATGGGCACCTTATCTTTGACAAAAGAGTCAAGAATATACATTGGAGAAAAGACAATCTCTTTAACAAGTGGTGCTGGGAAAATTTGTCAACCACTTGTAAAAGAATGAAACTAGAACACTTTCTAACAAACAGCATACACAAAACTAAACTCAAAATGAATTAAAGATCTAAATTTAAGACCAGAGACTATAAAACTCCTAGAGAAAAGCATAGGCAAAACAGTCTCTGATATAAATCACAGCAGGATACTCTATGACCCATCTTCCAGAGTAATGTAAATACAAGCAAAAATAAACAAATGGGACCTAATTAAACTTTAAAAGCTTTTGCACAATGAAATAAACTGTAAGCAAGGTGAAAAGATTTTGATTATTTTTAACTTTTATTTAATGACCGGCCAGCGTAGCTTTAGAAATACACATGGATCTGGCAATGTGCTAATGACTGAGGTCGCATCTCCAGACAGTGACCTGATGCCCCCAGAGGCTGGTGCCCTCAGCAGAGCAGGCGTCCATGCGTCCAGACCATCGTGCTTGTTGTCATTATCAGACAGCTGTGTGTGACACAGAGCACCACAGAAGAAAGGAGCCCTCTGAAGGGATAGGGAGCTGCCAGGACATCCAGGAAGCCACTGGAGTTGAGCTGAGAGCACTCGGAGCAGCGGGGTGGGCACAGGGCCACCCGTCCCCGGGCCCTCTCTCCCCGAGGAGCCCAGCCGCGCCCTGAGGGCAGTGCCAGTCACCCATGAGGACGAAGCCCTCCGTCTCCACTGGGTTCCCAGACGTCCTCCGGGCGTCTGTGGGAGCCTCCTCTCGGAATTGCCTTCAGTCGTGTAAGGAAGCATTTTCCTAATAATCGCCATCCTTTAGAGTCACGTGCCTGCTCTCGCACAGGCGTATACACACCACTATCCAAAGCGTGGACATGCCAACTGCATGTTTCTTATTCCGTACCTGACTGAATCTAACTTTTGGCTGTTTCGTGAAAATCCATGTCACTTTCATAGGCTGTACTGCTAAGGTTAATTTTTTAAAAGATTAAACTCTAAGAGAAAGAGAGAGAAAGGGGAAGAAAAGAGAAGGAAGAAGGAAAGAAAAAAAGCAAATCCAAAAATATGTTGTGTAACCCAGGCTGCCTCATTTGGGAAATATGCCTCTTTCCTAAGGGATTATCCTGAAGGAAGCAACCACTTTTCAGTTACACCTCTGAGTATGTTTCTTTAAAATCCATAAACATTGCTTTATTTTATTTTTCTTGAAAAGTGGTAACATGTAGTTAAACATACCTGGGGAAATTTCCCCGGCTAATTTCTTCTTACTAAAAATGTTTCTTTCCAGATTTCAGTTCAGTGGACTTCCCGCACCCCCACCCCCATATTATTTTTGGAGTCCCATAGGTTTTCCTTGGGCAGAGAGGAACAGTGTGGTACAGCGGAAAAATGCAGGCAGGACTTTTCTAGAAAGGGAGTGGATAACACACATTCATGTTGGCCGTTTCTTGAACTCCACTATAAAATATGGGGGGAAAATAGATTCTTTGAAAGATACAAACTCACAAATTTTCTTTTAGAGAGGATAGGAAAGAAAAGCTACATTTTGGAAAGCTAAGCAGAGAAATTTCCGTTTCCAGAAATAAGACCCTTCAGGGTATTCAGATCATCTTCCCTTTTGCAAGTGAGAAAATGATGATTCAACTCTAAAGAAGCTTGTTTTTAAGTTATTGACCAATTGACAAGGTACGTAATTATCAGGGTGGACTATAAGCCTGTAATCGGAAGGTTTAGCCAGGTACCGACCGCTCTTGCCCTGTAGGCACCAGCTCAGCCAAGCAGAAATAAAACTCCACAGCCTCTTAAAATTTGAAGACTTACAAAGTGGGGGGCTTCAACAGGATAGTCATGACCACAAGGTGCTGGTATCAGAAGAGTCTGCTGTCTCAGAAGAGTAAATCTGAGACAAACCCCACCCGACACACAGAGTCAGCTCATGTTCCTGGAGGAAAAGGGAATGTCCTAAATCTGATGGGAGGCAGATCAAAACAAAGTGAGACAGAACAAGGACAGAACAAAATCCTACCTGTTAAATGTTGAAATCTTCTCCTTCCAGATCAGGAGCCAGACAGGAACAATGCTCTCCACTCATCTCCCCAGTGTCTCAGAGGTGTCTGCCTGCCAAGGAAGGTGTAAGACTAACAAGCATGAGGGTTGGGAAAGAAAAAAACAAAACTGTTTCCTTGGAACCAAGCAAGGTCCTGTGGGGGCTCCTGAACGTGGAAGCATTTCTGCCCCCAATTTCTTGTTCGTAGGGCACAGACTCCAGCCTCTGTGACCTTCCCCAAGTTCCAAAAGGCTGATTCCAACAGTTGCTAATCAAAAGAGGAGCAGTCTAGAAACCACTGCTTTTTCGTACTGTTCATGGGGTTCAAGAAACATCAATCCTGAAAATTCATTGCTGAAGCTCCAGTACTCTCGCCATCTGATGCAAAGAGCCAACTCATTGGAAAAAACCGTGATGCTGAGAAAGATCGGGGCAAGAAGAGAAGGGGGAGACTGAGGATGAGATAGTTGGATGGCATCACTGACTCAATGGATGTGAGTTTGCGCAAGCTCTGGGAGATAATGAAGAACAGGAAACAAAGAGTCAGACATGACTTCACAACTGAACAACAAGAGCCAAGAAACAACCTGCTGCTGCTGCTGCTGCTGCTAAGTCGCTTCAGTGGTATCAGCCTGCCAGGCTCCTCCATCCATGGGATTTTCCAGGCAAGTATACTGGAGTGGAAGAAACCACCTAAGGCAAGATTAAAAGAACTAGAGAAGCTCATGAAGAAGGTGACCTGAGACCAGATGAGAGGAGCACAGGCCCTGCACACCCCCCTGATCTTGTCAGCCACCCCCTCCACTTGAGCCCTGGCTGTAAAACTTCTCATCATATCCTCCCGGGTGAGGACGCATAGTTTTGGGGGGCAGGAACTCGCTGTGGCCCTGTTTGCCTGGCAAAGCATTAAAGCTCTTCTTTTCTACTTCACCCACCTCTGTCTCCGAGCTTTGATTCAGCACACTGCAAAGAGGCTGAGTTTTCAGCATCACTCTAAGAAGACAAAGTGAGGATGCCCTGCCAGCCACTGTCCAGCCTGGCCCCACTGTGGACTCAGGCTGTGACCTTGGGTAGCTTCTCCTTGGACTTCACTTCCTTCTCCTGTGAATCAGGATCAACAAAGCCCTAAACCATGTTAACTGGCTGCAAAACCAAACTGAAGTAAGAGCAACAAGCGGAGAATTGCAAAGAGCAGGCAGTGTACTGAGATAGGACACTGTAGACATTAATACTGTCATCCCTGGTATAGTTTTGTGTTTAGAGGTTCACCATAGCTGTTGTTTAGTTGCTAAGCCATGTCTAAATCTTTGGCGACTTCATGGACTATAGCCCGACAGGCTCCTCTGTCAATGGGATTTGCCAGGCAAGAATACTGGAATGGGTTGCCATTTCCTTCTCCAGGGCATCTTCCCAAGCCAGGGATTGAACCTGCATCTCCAGCATTGGAAGGCAATTCTTTACCTTTGAGCCACTAGAGAAGCCCTCTGAGAATTCACAGAGCAGGTGAAGCAATGCAACAGATTTTGCAGCAATCATTGACTCACCGATGTAGTTTATTCACTAGGGCAGTTTTGTCCATTGTATTCATTGAAAAGAAGAGGCCTGCTGTAAAGCCAAGCATTTTCATGGAAGAGTTGATGCAAAAGTGTTCTAAATGTTTTAGTAAAAGGCCAATTCCAAAGTGAACCGAGAAAATACATTCTTAAAAACAAGAGTGTGAAGGATGCAAAAGAATGTATTTCTTTATGTACTTATCTGTGGAGAGGTGCATCTTCTTTATGCATTAATAAAAATGAAGAGCTTTCAGGTGTCTGCAAAAGGAGGGAGATAACGCAGGTGTGCCTGAGAAACACTGCAGATAAACACAGACACTGCAGGATGGTGTGAGGCAAAATTTTGTTTAGGTTGAAGGACCCTGACAAAAGAGATTTAATCAGTGAAGCACCAAAGAATCTTACCACACTGAGATCACCCCCCAAGGCCAACAAGAAGCAAAAGATTTTATAGAAGCTTTATATCAAAGAAAAGCTTTTATCAGCTTTAGATAGCTTCAATTTAACTTGCAGTAATAATCAGATTCTTCTCCAACCCTGGGATTTTTCTTCCTTGTACAAGAGAGGAGAGAAGAAGGAGGGTGGTTTGGGTGATCAAGATGTAACAGAGTTGAGGCTTAAGGAATGTTTTCTTTTATAACAGTTTTTTACAATAATATTATTTGAGTGGTATTTCATGCCTGTTTTAACAATAATTCTTTTAAGTGGGAATTTATTACAGGCAAATATTATCCTCATAACTATTCTTCAGATATCATATACACATTAAGCTAAGAGCATCCATTAATAATTCAAAAGTCTTTCATCCCCTTTCATCCTATTGTCTAATACTTCAGATGTTAATGTGAAGAGAAGTGCAAATGGCATTCTTCCGTTACAATATTAAAACAATGGAAGGACACAGGCTCTCAACCCTTTTACAAAAGTCATGAGCAGTCAAGCAGGAGATGCCAGTCATAGGAGAGTAAGCCCTCTGACTACTTTTGGCCTCTTACCAAGTGTTCACTTTTGCACAAAGTGGTCCTTTCTAGAGTGTGCTTTCTTTCTCCCTTCCTTTCTGCAGCCTGTCCCCGGATGCTCGCAAACAGTTGCGCCTGCAAGAAAGCCAAGAAGCCTTCTCGGAAACATTGCAAAGGGTGCCACAGCCAGCCCTGACTCACCCACAGGTGCCGGCAGCACTTCTGCTTCTTCAGGTCATCGGTGGAACTTCTGTGAGACGTGGCAACAAAGAGCCGTGACAGAGGATCGTGTGATTGACAGGATAATTCACATGCCAGGAAGGCTCTGTATCTCTTCTTATGCTGCAAAATCATTAGTGCTGTCACCCAAAGTGGCTGCTCACCACTCAAAGGCCAGTAAGAGGCCAGGTTGGGGGAATGGAAGGTTCACTCTGTTTTGAATGCCGACAACCTGCCTGTCCAAAGACTGACATCCTCTACCCACCCCACCGACAGTCAATCAGCAAGAGCTTTTAAAGACAGAGGGCGGGGGGCTCCATGCAGAAACAGCACGGTCTGCTCTGACAGTCATCAGTGGTCTGACCAGTGTCATTGTGATTGTTTTAGGTACAGTCAGTCTTCAGTTCCAAGATCAGTTTGTTTCCATTTCTTTGAGGCAAATTTCTCAGAACTGTGGCAGCTCGTATTGTGATTACAGTCTAGTCGTTGTGTAGTTAACTCCTTCTGCCTGGTGGAGGTTTCAGTATCTATAAGACAGCTCACAGAATGTGGCTCAGACTATTATCTGTAGCCCTTGAGTAGAAACTAAAAGTCCTTTACTGTGCTTAATTATTATTCGATCTGCTTTGACTGTTCCTTTCTTTCTGCATCTTGTCACTTCTCTGATTAAACTTATTCTTTGGCTAAAGTTTGTCCACCGACAAAGGCAGGGTGAGGTCACAGAGGGGTGCGCAGGCAAATGCCGTAGAGTCTTGCTCCATTTCAGCAGTATGAAGGGTCACTAACACGTGGAAGCACTGCCACAGGAAAAAATCTGCTCTAGATCGTGTGATTGACAGGATAATTCACATGCCAGGAAGGCTCTGTATCTCTTCTTATGCTGCAAAATCATTAGTGCTGTCACCCAAAGTGGCTGCTCACCACTCAAAGGCCAGTAAGAGGCCAGGTTGGGGGAATGGAAGGTTCACTCTGTTTTGAATGCCGACAACCTGCCTGTCCAAAGACTGACATCCTCTACCCACCCCACCGACAGTCAATCAGCAAGAGCTTTTAAAGACAGTGGGCGGGGGGCTCCATGCAGAAACAGCACGGTCTGCTCTGACAGTCATCAGTGGTCTGACCAGTGTCATTGTGATTGTTTTAGGTACAGTCAGTCTTCAGTTCCAAGATCAGTTTGTTTCCATTTCTTTGAGGCAAATTTCTCAGAACTGTGGCAGCTCGTATTGTGATTACAGTCTAGTCGTTGTGTAGTTAACTCCTTCTGCCTGGTGGAGGTTTCAGTATCTATAAGACAGCTCACAGAATGTGGCTCAGACTATTATCTGTAGCCCTTGAGTAGAAACTAAAAGTCCTTTACTGTGCTTAATTATTATTCGATCTGCTTTGACTGTTCCTTTCTTTCTGCATCTTGTCACTTCTCTGATTAAACTTATTCTTTGGCTAAAGTTTGTCCACCGACAAAGGCAGGGTGAGGTCACAGAGGGGTGCGCAGGCAAATGCCGTAGAGTCTTGCTCCATTTCAGCAGTATGAAGGGTCACTAACACGTGGAAGCACTGCCACAGGAAAAAATCTGCTCTGCTTGAGTAAATGACGGCCCCCTGACTGAGAGGTCGGGCATATTCGGGGATGTGCAATGAAAAGCCCCAGAAAAGTGTCGTGAAATGTCCTGGCGGTTGGCCACCGCCCAAACAGGAACTGGAAGTGGACCAAACTTCCGGGAACCAACACCATGGCCTGGCTCAATCAAGTGCCAATCACCACTACAGCCCGCACTTCCTACCTTATGTGGGAGGACCCAGCTTGAACGCCGGCCCCGACCATAAAACTCCCGCCCTCGCCTCCATTCCTCACAGACTCCCTTTGTTCCCTTGCTCGCTCATCCCCAGGAGTTCTGCCCGAGAGCGACTGCCCAATAAAGGCCTTTGTCAACGGTCCCTAGAGGTGGCTTTTCTTCCCGCAGCATTTCTTACACTGACCACCTCAGACCTTGGGCTGTAGCCTGGTGCTTTCTGTTCCTCCACTCTTTGAGTGCAGTCTGATGGGTTTGTTTATCACTCACCATGGCCCATGGGGGCTTGGCATGTCACTCCTCATGCATGGAAGGGCAACACTTCACAGCGCACCCCTTGAAAAGTCTCTGCTTTTATGCAAATGAGACACCTCATGTCACCCATACTATCCACTAATTGGTCGTGCTTCTCCAGGCTAGGGCTTCCCTGATAACTCAGTTGGTAAAGAATCTGCCTGCAATACAAGAGACCCCGATTCAATTCCTGGGTCAGGAAGATCCGCTGGAGAAGAATAGGCTACCCACTCTAGTGTTCTTGGGTTTCCCTTGTGGCTCAGCTAGTAAAGAATCTGCCTGCAATGCTGGAGTCCTGGGTTCGATCCCTGGGTTGGGAAGATCCCCTGGAGAAAGGAAAGGCTACCCATTCCAGTATTCTGGCCTGGAGAATTCGATGGACTGTATAGTCCATGGAGTCACAAAGGGTCGGACACGACTGAGCACTTTTCACTTTCACTTTCTCCAGGCTAGTGACGACCAGCCCCTTTCTCGCCCAGGCTGTGCTTAGTAAATGGAACTGCCCAAGGTAACAAGGAAGAAGCAGAAGTCACGGCTCAAGCCAGCCAGAGGAGCTCTGCGTCCCAGTCAGCAGGGTTATTCTCGCCCCTGTGTGCACAGAAGGGAATGTTCAAAGGAAATATGCATTTTGCTTTCTCCTAATGAAGCTTTGACATTTTTAAAGGATCACACTGTGATCACCGTGATTGCACTAACATTGATGGTAGCCAGTGTGCCGTGTGCTATTTTTAGCACGAAGCATAACACAAAATCCCCGTTAGGCAGCGTGCGGCTCTCACCTCCCAAGGGGCTCATTAAAATGAGACATTTCCCTCCAGAGGCTCACTCAGTGAGTAGTGTTTAAATTTCTTAACCAGGCTGCACCAAGTGGCCACATAAGAAACGGTTTTGAGAACAAATCCAGTGTCAGGCTGCAGCCACACCTTGACAGTAAAATCTCAGTGACTTAAAATCTCAGGGAGGAAGTGGTCTTTGAATGAGAGACATTTAGAATTTTCCACATTCTAATCAAAAAGTAAGAACGCACTTCCTCATCCAGAAAGGAACCACCTCATCAAACTCTCTTGTACTGTGAACATGCAATGTCAGCCTAATAGCATTTTGCCAAATAATGAAGTTGTGAATATTAACCCTCATTGGGAATCCAGGTCAAGTATTAACTGCTGCAAATAGAAAAAGCTGGGATTCTGGGAATAAGGCCCATTTTAAACTCGTCAAAATTATTTTTGTAACTGGCAAGTAGCAAACCTCTAAGAGAACATTGCTCAGTGCCCACGTTTATTTCAGTGTCCTACGTAGCTGTCTTCGCTGAAAACACACCCAGTGTCTCCTCGTGAATAGGCCGCTGAAATGCCAGATGAATAAAAACCGTCCTACGATGAGCACGATATTCTGTATCCTGCTGTTGAAAGGCTGATCGTCTTACCCAGCTGTGCTGTCCTGAGGCTCTCCAGAGGCCAGTTTTCCATTCCCGGTTGAACCTGGGAGCCCACTGCTTGTGGGTGAAAAGATCCAAGGCCCGCATCACGATGCTGACCCTGAACCACAGCTGAGGACACTTGTGTGCAGGGGTGGCAGCTCAGTGGAGACCAGGCTGCTTGGGCTTCGTCTTGGGCTCTCTGTGCACCCTGAGGCTCTCCGCAAGCCCCTGGCTGCCTTGCTGATACACGAGCCTTCCTTCTGAAGATGATGTCTGTTTAAAACCACCAACTGTCCCAGCAGGTTGTAATAACCCTCCACTGCAGAGCCTTGATCCACGTCTTCTCTGTTTGCAAACCTTGGTGTGAACAGTCAAAACTGCCACCTAAGCAGACCTGCAGGCATGTGCCCACAGCTGTGTGCCTCCACTACGGACTAAGCCCTGGTTATCATTGTGGACGTTTAAGTCCATGCCTAAAACACGACATTTGGAGCAGATGCACGTGATGATTGTGATATGGCTCTGGAACTGTCCTCACTCCGAGCACAGAAATATTTGTATAAAATCAGATCAAATAAAAGATCTCTCCCCGGTCCCTTGGCCAAATAATCTTCCATTCAGCGCAGTTGAACAGATACTGGTCTGGCTCTGTAGATCTAACCTTTCCTGTGGGCCCTGTGAGTTTATCCTTTGTTTAAAAATAATGTATTTTGAACCCATAGTTTTGCCTTTGAGTTTATTCTCTACCTTCATGAGAGACTCCTATCTGATTGTTCAGGTTTGGATGGAAAACTAGACAAAGGGACAGGCTGCTGTGCCAGATTACCTTGTTGCCTGAAAGGTACTCACGTGTCACCTGGCACACAGACAGGACCATCAGAATCTCTCTAGTTTGGAGTTGGATCAGAAGTTGCCAGAGGGGGTCCCATCAGCGCTGTGGTCCAGAACATGTGAGCTGGAACCAGGCTTGGCTTTCATACCCTCCGGCTGCTCATCCAGGGGCCTCAGCCAAGACCAGACTCTCAAGGCTCATCTGCCTTCTTAGGAAAATGAGGATGGTGACTGTCACCCCCTAAGGAGGCCAAGGAGATAGAGTAGTTCCCATGGGGCCAGGAAGGCTGGAGCCCTGCCAGTGACCCTGGAAGAACACGGACCCCGAGCCATGGAAACCCACCTCTCACCTTATAGTCGCACCACTGAATCCTTGGTTCCAATCCCTGGATTCAACCAACCTTAGATCGTGTGGTCCTAAAGCTCTTTTATTGAAAAAGTCCCTGTGTAAGTGGACCCCATGGTTCACACCTACGTTGTTCAAGGGTCAACTGTGTTATTACAGTCTGCCCTGTTTCCAGGACCAAGTGAACTGAGACCAGAAAGGTTATGCTTGCCCTCAATGGCACACATCGTTTGTCTCAGTCTGGGTTCTCTGTGTGGACCTGCCCATATCTGGGACGTGATGGGAGTGTGGAGATGGCCCTGGGATGTCTGCTCTGGCACGTGGGCCGTTGTGAGCTGAAGGCGGTTGGGAGTCAGCGGGTGCAGAAGACAGCTTTCCAAGAGCTTGCCTCCTCTGACTCAAGGCCAAGCTTCTGAATATGGGATGCCATAGATTCTCGCTCTGGGTGGGGGGTGGGCTGACCAAGAAGACAAAGTTGGCACTGAGATGCATCCTCGCAAACAAGACTTACTACAATGGCCCATATTGTCCGCATTTCCCCCTGTGTTTACCTGCTCACAGATTCCTGCGCCTGGAAGCCCACCCCACTTCCCACCAATTATCGCCCTTTGTTAAGAGTATAGAAGTCTCTGAGACCAACGACTTCTTTGCGTTTTTATTTCTTTCCTGTGACGTTTCCCCCACCATGCATGCCAAAAAATACTTATATCAATAAAACTTGAATGTGTTTTTCTCCTGCCAGTCTGTCTTGTGCCAGTTCGGTTCATGGAACCCAGGAGACTAGTAGGAAAAGGCACTTTTTCCTCCCCTCAAATGAAAAACAGGACAGTCCTCGCAGTGTGGTATGAACCAGATCATGTTAAATATGCAGTGTACGCAAGCAACCATAACCTGGAAAGGAAAAGCCCCCGCGTCACGGATCAGAGGTTGCTGGCGGATGGTGAGTGCCATTTGCTACCTTCCTCATAACTGTGTGTGTTTTCCAGATGTCCTCAAAGACCGTGAGAGAAATCCCTGGGTGGAGGGCCTGGCCCAGCCCATCCGGGTGACCTGCCGGGGCGCCCCCTTCTCTGGGCTGTGGCCAGCAGCTTCTGTGGAGGCGAGACTGAAACGCCTGCATGAGTGCAGAATGCACGCCTGAGAGAACTAAGAGCAGAGAGGCCTGGACCACGTGGGGCAAGGGCCAGGGGGCCGCGCCTTCTGTCAGGTGGCTCTGCCTGCGGACTCGAAGTCAGCCAGTCTTCCAGGACCTGCTTGGTTGGCACAAGGCTTACGCTGTTGTCTGTAAAACCAGCTGTGTGTCACGTGGAATACGGGAACAGGTGTGAAGCGTTGAGGAGGGGTAACCAGCGATGGCTTCTCCTTCCTCCATCCCCTGGGAGATGTGGTGCAGAGATGGAAGGCGAGGCCTCCCCAGCGAGGGGGCAGTGTGGAGGAGAGGGAAGCCTGGCTGAGCCCTGCGGGCGCTGGGAGGGACAGGGCCGCGTGACACCAGCCTGACACAGCTCTGTGCTTGGCATTCCAGCCAGGCCTGGCCAAGAACACAGGCATCACACACTCCCCGTAGAGTAGGGGCCCCCAGAACCTCTGAGATCCCAGGGCACCTCCCACTGTGATGGAGAGCAGGTCTGCACCGTGTCTGTTTTCTAGGACTACCCCTGTGGCCCAAGGTCTAGGGTGTGTCACCTGGAATTACTGAGTGGGACGGAGAGCTCTCAGAAATTACCGTGAAAGCAGAACTGGAAAATCCTGGCGGAGGGGAAGGAAGGTAAGCTTTATTCTGCCTGGAACCTGGTGCTGTCCACCCAATTTCCCAGCTCCTGCCCTGCTCCTAGGCAGCGGGGGTGCTCGGGGAGGGGGTTGCTGCTGTGTGAGGTGGACGCTCGGACCAGGTGTGCTGGTTCTTCTCTGTTCCTTCCTTGAAGCCTCTCCAGTTGGAGGAGGTACCCCGTCTGTGAGCTCTGCCTGCTGGAAGACTGGAGTCCTCTGAAGTCCCTGCTTATTCTATTGAACAAGAAAGGAGGCAGGTGTGCGGTAACTCTGCAGCCACGTGGGGCAAGGGACGGGTTATTAGGAGAAAAGAGAGGACCAGTGACCTCCGAGAGGCCACTTGCTCCAAGAACCTCCAGTCCATCAGGGCCTCCCTTGACATCCGTGGTGGGAAGGAGGCTGTGGACACACCAGGGCATGGGCTCAGACCCAGAGCTGATTCTTACTCACAAGCTGCTTGCCCTCACTCACCTCCAAAACAGCCTCTGAAGTGGAAGAGGAGAGTTTGCTAGTTGTTTCTGTGATGTTGGTGATGCCGAGAGCACAAAGCAAGGACAGGGAAAGTGCCCTGGGACAGAGGGACGGATCCCCAGCCCGGAGCTCAGGGGACAGGCCTGCCTCACCACCCTAGCCCAGGATCTGGGCCCGTCTTCCCTCTGGCATCTGTCCACAGGGTTAGATGGTGAGAGGGCCGCGCACTCAGAGGCCACGCACCACATTTCAGGGGTTTTGGCCACAAGAATGAGCTCAGCTTTGGCCTGACCACCATGAATGGCCAGAGGAAGTAGTGGTCAGTGTGTCTCAGCCCTAGAGTCTAAGGCCACAGGATCTGCCTGGAAGGGGTGCCACCTGTTCCCACGTACACGATCAGGTCCCTTGGGTAAATGTTTTTCTTCTTTGGTCAATGATGCAAAGTTTCATCATTGTCACCAAGCAGATGGTGTGTATTGCGCTCAATCCATAGGCAACAGGAAATGTTGCAAAATTATTTTAAAACTCAGTAAGAAGAGAATACAGTGAAACTTTCTCCTAGAGAATAAATTGCTAAATAACATTTGACCTCTTTAAAAAATAATAGAAGCAGCTCAAGATAATAAAAGAGGCGAGAGAGATTGTTCTGGGTAACCAGCAGCACATAGGCAGGCTATTTGATGATGAAAGTACATGCTAGGGACAATAAAGGATACTGTTCTTCTGGCATTTTTTGAAAAATTTCTAGATGTGAAGAGCTAAGAGTTGACCATTGCTTCCCCGTTCCAAATCACAGTCTTTAATATGGAAAGAGGATTAAGGGCCTTTGTTGTCTGCGTGTAGCTTACTGAAAATCCAAGTCGCAGAAAAACAGAAGCACTCAGGTTATTTTGTTTGACTTGATGAAAAGTGGCGTGATTGAGCGCAGAGACCTTGACTCCAATCCTAGCTATGCAGCCTTCAGCTCTTCTCTGCCTACCAACTTCTCTCACACCTGCTTCCTCCTTATAATCAAAGCAGTAAAGGAACCAAGTTCTCTGCAGCACAAAAGGTTGAAGAGCTAGGTTCTTGGAAAGATTGAGAAATAAGAAAGATGGTATGTAGATAGATGATAGAGATAGGCGATGGGCACAGGGATAATAGGTAGATGATAGATTGATAGATTAGATATAGAGACCGATAAATAGATGATAGATAATAGGTGACAATGTTAGATGATCGACACAAGGTACTAGACAACAGATGACAGACACGATAGACACGTAGATGAGAGAGAAAATAGACTGCCAATCAATAGAGAGATAATAGATGGCTGAGCGCCTGCTGAGTTGCTTCAGTTATGTCTGACTCTTTGCAACCCAATGGACCTAGCCCACCAGGCTCCTCTGTCCATGGGATTCTCCAGCAAGATTACTGGAGTGGGTTGCCATGTCCCTTCTCCAGGGGCTCTTCCCAACCCAGGGACTGAACCCATGTCTCCTATGCTCCTGCATTGCAGGCAGATTCTTTATCACTGAGCCACCAGGGAAGCCCAACAGATGATCAGATAGGTATACAGACAGGCAGACAGACAGTCAGGCCTATTACCTGAGCACTGACTTTTATTTCTGCTCTGTGGCATGACCATAGATATTCATAAAGAAAGATGTTAGCAACTGTTCAGATGAGAAGTCACAAGTCCTCAAGATTAGATTAATCACAGATGTGAGAGCTGTTATTCCTAATTATAAACTGATATGAAAAAGAAAACAGACCAATAATTCTCTTTCAATGTTAATTTTTTTAATTAAAGTATAGTTGATTTACAATTTTACATTAGCTTCAGGTATACAGCACAGTGGTTCAGTATTACAAATGAATATATGTTCTTTTTCCTTTTTAAAATATTTATTTATTTATTTGACTCCACTGGATTTTAGTTGTGGCATACAGGATCTAGTTCCCTGACCAGGGATTGAACCTGGACCTTCTGCATTGGGAGCATGGAATCTTAACCACTGACTGCTAGGGAAGTCCCTGTGTTCTTTTTCAATTTTTTTTTCCATGATAGGTTATTTCAAGGTATTAAATATAGGTTCTTCTGCTATATTGTCGGTCCTTGTTTTTTACCTATTTTATATATAGTAGTGTGCATCTGTTAATCCCAGACTCCTAATTTATCCCTCCCCATTACATTTTCCCTTTGGTAACTATAAGTTTGTTTTCTATGTCTGTGAGTCTATTTCTGTTTTGCAAATAAATTCATTTGTATCAACTTTTTAGTTTCTACATATAAGTGATGTATGATATTTCTCTCTGTCTAACTTAATTCACTTAATATGATAATCTCTAGGTCTATCCTTCTTGCTGTAAACTGCACTCTTCTTTATGGCTGCATAATATTCCATTGTATATACATACAACATCTTCTTATTCCACTCATCTGCTGATGGACACTTAGGTTGTTTCCATGTCTTGGCTATTGTAAGTAGTGCTGCTGTGAACACTGCGTGTATCTTTTCAAATTAGAGTTTTCATCTTTTCTGGATGTGCACCCAATTAAGGAAACTCCATACTGTTCTCCACAGTGGCTGCACCAGTCTACACCCCACCAACTGAGGGTTTCATTCTCTCCACACCTGCCCAGCATTTGTTATTTGTAGATTTTTAATAATGGCCATTCTAACCAGCCAGCCCACCCCCCCCCCAAAAAAAATAGAACACTACAGACATTTTAACCAAGTTATCATTGATGGCCAAAGTTGTTTGTTGTTTGTTTGTTTGTTTTTTGTCAGAAGGGTCGCTGCACGTGCCTCACTCTCACTGTTGAGATCTGCTGCTTTCAGTGAAGGGCCCGGAAATGTTCTTGCAGATGGGAACCTTTTATTTTGTCGTGTGCACTTTCCTGTTGAGTCTCCCCTGATCGACCTCCCCAAGTTCCCACGTGGGGTGTGACTGTGCTCAGCCTGAGGAAGTGGAGGGTACTTTCAGCAGAAATGCCACAGAAAACTGTTTCTGAGAGATTAAAATCCAACAATAATATTTGCAGTCAAAGTGTCTC
The DNA here is from genome assembly GCA_006408675.1 of Madoqua kirkii. NCBI lineage: Eukaryota > Metazoa > Chordata > Mammalia > Artiodactyla > Bovidae > Madoqua > Madoqua kirkii. The sequence goes on from SJYC01034201.1 coordinate 56,577, forward strand.
AGTTTGTTTAGCATAAAGAAAACTGAAGTGCACACCCAGAGAGGACACCGGAAAGTGTGCATTTTCTGTCAACACAATGTCATGACTTTGCGGCCAACTGTCGTGTGACAGTGAAGGCCACCTGACCCTGGAGCAGCCGTCGCTGACTGTGGACGCTGAGGCGCCCGATGCACGAGCGGGACTGGGGATGCCCCGTGGGGCCCTTCTTTACATTTCCTCCACTGACCATAGTGAGTCTAAATTTTACTTCCTGTTTTGCATATCTTTCCTTTGAATATATGGCACATCTCCTATTTGGGGATCTAAATTGATGTATGTTGTAGGCTTCTGTAAATATCTAGGAAATATACAACTTCAGAGTTTATGAAAACTTAAAGTGGAGCGAAGCAAGAATGAAACCATGATATTAAAGATGTCATCAAGTACAAATAAGAAAAATAAACAAATCATGGGTGATCCAGACAGTGTTGGTAGCACCTTGTGTGAGACAGGGACACACGGCCTTCTCAACGTGTGGGCTCCCAATGCTGTGACTGTGTTTACACTGCTGTGCAAACAGAGCCCTGGGAAGTGGGATTTATGCTGCTGTGTAGACAGGTGCCTCGGGCCTTCGGAAATGGGATGTGAATGGCAGATTTACGTAAAAATCAGAGATCGAATTACGTAAAAATCTACAGAAGGAGGGGAAAAGTTTCCACCCACGCTTCAGAAGCTGTCACGGTTGGTGGCATCTTCTCTCAGGTGGTTCTGTTTCCAGCAGGAACAGCCTGAGACCTTCCTGGCCCTGTCAACCACGGCTGCCTTGGGTTTGGCAGGATTGGGAGGTGGCCGATGGCTTCCAAGCCTTCTACCCAGTGGAAGTGTCCACAGTGGTGTCTCCATGTCTGTTGTGGTTTAAGAGTCAGAATAGAGAGCAGAGGAAGCCGTGGGATCTCAGCAGCCACAAGACGATCGGAGGGCAGCAAGGGTCTGGGACGTTGCCCACGAAGAGACGGGGTGCACATCAACTCAGGTGGCGGCCAGAGCTTCTGGCAGCCTGTAAGAGTGGGTGCATGGATGGTTAGGGTGGAGAAACATGGGTGGAATATTGTGCTCCTTCTTTTCCTTTGCACCCGCCCGCTGGTGACACTCAGTCCCAGCACCAGAGCCAGGGTACCTCGGTGGAAGCAGCCATCACCGTGCCCTCCAGGTGTGCCTCTGGGTGTGCCCTCCAGGTGTGCCCTCCAGGTGTGCCCTCCGGGTGTGCCCTTCGGTGGCTCGGCCTTGCAGAGTGCAGTTGCCCGATTCAGTCATACCCACCAATGGGGGAACACCACAGGTCCTGTTGAAGTGGATTTAACCCCTGTCTCTAAGGTTTTGGCAAAGGCATGTGCCCTCTGGGCATCAGCCCCTGGGGAATGGGATGAGGGTCCCCACTTGCCTTTCTCATGGGGTCCTGGTGAGGTTCAAACTAGGCCCAGACGCTCCATGAATGCTGCCCCCGAGGGAAGACCTGAGCCGCCGACGCTGCCTCCTGGGTGGAGGCACCACCAGAGTCTGTTTGACACTGTCCTCATCCTGTCTGTTGCCCCAGCAGCAGCCGTGTGAGGTTCAGCCCTTCGCTGGCCTAGATGAGGGTCCCCACTTGCCTTTCTCATGGGGTCCTGGTGAGGTTCAAACTAGGCCCAGACGCTCCATGAATGCTGCCCCCGAGGGAAGACCTGAGCCGCCGACGCTGCCTCCTGGGTGGAGGCACCACCAGAGTCTGTTTGACACTGTCCTCATCCTGTCTGTTGCCCCAGCAGCAGCCGTGTGAGGGTTCAGCCCTTCGCTGGCCTTGAGCAGAAAATAGTAGAACCGGCAGCCTTGCTGACAAGCTCATCACCTCGGGGGACCCTAGGCTCCTGGCAAAAGTGACAAAACGACAACGAAGCATCTAGACCACAGAGCACAGTCTGACCTTGACCTCAACGCAAGAACCCAGTCCTCCGCCTCAAATGCAGAGACCTGGCTCGCCTCAGTGCGGGGAGCACGGAACACTGACGGTAAGCTGGTTACTGTGCCCACGAGCTCCCCAGCTCTGACCTCTGAGACTGTGGGCTCTGGTGACCGGCCACATAGACCCGCAGGGCTGAAGCGGCCCCTCCAGCCATGCCAGAAGCCCAGCCCATCATCCACCTGCTGCTGACTGCGGGCCGCACACATCCTAATGGTCACTCCTGATGCAGACCAGCTCCTGGTCGAGGGCCACAGAAAGTGGCTGCAAACAGGAAGAACGCACTCGCCCTTGCAAACTAAATTTCTCTCGGAAACATGTGACCAGTGATTAAGCATCACCTTGTCACTTTAGAAAATTAAGTCCAGCCCGTAAGTGCAGGTGGCTGACCAGCCTAACATCAGTTACACCCCACAGCACTGCCTCTGGTTTTGTAATTTTTGTTGCTTGGATTTAAACCTAAATCACTTGATTCTTGTATGTCAGAAGACATACAAGAGATTTGTAAAAAGACATTCTATTTTTCACATGAATACAAGTCACGAAAGACAGATCTCTTAGGCTGGACCTCACCTCACAGAATATTTGTATTTCTGAGAGGTTTCAGGCCCTAAATTTATTTTACTCAACTGAGCCAGGTCTGCTATTTCAGGGAACTTGCGTGGATCACTCAACTAAATATTCATCTACTTCGTCATTCCCTTCTTATCCACTGGCAAAGGCATGTGCCCTCTGGGCATCAGCCCCTGGGGAATGAGATGAGGGTCCCCACTTGCCTTTCTCATGGGGTCCTGGTGAGGTTCAAACTAGACCCGGACGCTCCATGAATGCTGCCTTTTACAAATCTCGTCACTGCAACCACAAACTTGATTTTTGCCTTTTTTGGTAAAGTATTTTGTCCTGGGGCTCTCCTATGCAAAGAGGAGAAACCATGAATTAAGGAATCATACAAGAAAATGTTTATTCCTCCCACTGGATCTTAATTTTTGAAATAAACACTGAATCTTGGGAAACAAAAACTGTTTTTCATGCAGCCATCAAGGAGGGATAATCCTGAACAACGAGTGGGGTCGGGGCTCCACGCCCACCCATCACTTTCTCCAGGGCCTTAGTTTCTGTGCAAATAGCCAGCTGCTGCAGCCGATTGCAGAGCACAAACCACACAGAAGATGAGCTGAGTCAGAGCTGCCTCCACTCCACTCCAGACTGCTGCTCACTCTCCAGAGAAAGGAGAAAACTAGGGAGAATGAACGTTCCTGAACAGCTCTTCCTTAAAGGAAGAACTAATTTACAGCACATCACCACAAGGAGGAGACTTAAAACAAGGCAGTTCAGCCAAGTAAGGGGGGAGCAGTGAAGAGCAAAACAGCCATTCATTCAGCCACCCCTGATGCGCAGCTCTGACCCATGAAAAGTCCTGGAGGAAACCCAGCTGAGAGGACTCCCACCACACACACACACCACCCCTGGCCCTCTCTCTCCTGTCTGGTCTGTTGTCCCTTCATCTTACACAAACTCATGTCTGTGCTCGACCATGTGAATCTCACTGAAAGCTGCTGACCGCTCGAGGACTCATGCCCACTGTATATCTGCTCATTACAACCCTACATTCAGGACTTCCCTGTCGGCCCTGAGGTTAAGAGTCTGCCTTGCAATGCAGGGGTCACAGGTTTGATCCCTGGTCAGGGAACTAAGATCCCACATGCCACAGAGCAACTGAGTCCCCATGCCACAACTACTGAACCCTCAGTTCAGTTCAGTTCAGTTGCTCAGTCATGTCCAACTCTTTGCGACCCCATGGATGCAGCACACCAGGCCTCCCTGTCCATCACCAACTCCTAGAGTTTACTCAGACCCATGTCCATCAAGTCGGTGATACCATCCAACTCTCTCATCCTCTGTCATCCCTTCTCCTCTCACACCACAACTAAAGAGTTTGTGCACCCTAAAGAAGATCCCGCATGCCTCAACTGAGCACTGATGCAGCCAAATTAAAAAGAACAAAAACCCAAACTATTCATATTAGATGATATTGTCACAAAAGAAGACAGAAGATAAAGAAGGAAGTTGATGGAAAAAAGTTCTGCTCGATGTTTTCAAAATTCAAATAAATGTTTTTTATAGTATATAGGACAATTCCTTCTTATTTTTAGGAAAAAATTCAGATGTAAGAGCCCTATGTATATGTTACTTGAACTGTATCGCATTATCTCAGTGACCACAAACTCTTTTAATTAGATTTTATATCACAATCCAGTGCATGTGTGCAGGCACACACAGGCACACATACACAACCACTTAATACTCTGACATGATAACTTTATCACATGCAGTGCACTTAATTCTGTTCTATTCTGTTTTCTTTGTGTCTCCATCTCTCCTTCCTTTCATACTAAATTGATCTCGTGAGCCTAGTGGGTCAGGACCCATGGTTTGCAAAAACGCCTCTCCAGGTGGGACACTGAGCTAAAGCTGGCTCACATGAGATTACTCCCCGTCGTGGTCAGTGGTGGCATGTGTGCCAGGGGGAGGCACAGGTCTTGTCTGATCTGGCTCCAAAGCTCTGGGAAGCTCCTGAATGGACCAGACAGCGCAGTTCATGTGAGGGGTTGGGGGAAGGGCTCCTGGGGCAACTGGAAGGGCTCAGGATAGGCGCAGAACAGCACAAACCAGGCTGACACTAACTTGGCTCTGGGATTCAGGCAAGATGCATCCTGGGACAGCCAGCATCCCTGCTGCCTTCCTCTGGCCGGTCTCTGCCGCCTTCGAGGCGTGCTTGGTTAGTCCTCCCCATGTTTACAGGACCCTCAGAGGTTAGTGATGCGCTCTGCTTCAGGGCCTGGAGCTGCGTCCCTTCTGTGCTGAGGGGGCCAGGGGCATCACCAGCCAGCGGGAATGTTGCACAAGGCAGACCCCAAGGAATGAGTTGGTGCCAGAGTGCCAGGTGCCTGACCTATAAGAACCAGGGTTCCCAGTGAGGAGGGGCTTGACCCTGGGTCAGCACAGGCCCACCCATTTCTCTCATCCCATGAATAGGTCTGGGGACCGAATGTATCATGTGTGACTGCAGGAAACAATACTGTGCTGTGTACTTGTAATTTGCTAAGAGAGTAAATCGTGAATGTTTTCACAAGTACAAAAACCGATGCTGAAGCTCCAATACTTTGGCCACTTAATGCAAAGAGCTGACGCATTGGAAAAGACCCTGATGCTGGGAAAGATTGAAGGTGAAAGCAGAAGGGGACAACAGAGGATGAGGTGGTTAGATGGCATCACCGACTCAATGGACATGAGTATGAGCAAGCTCCAGAAAGATGGTAAAGGACAGGGAAACCTGATATGCTGCAGTCCACGGGGTTGCAAAGAGTTGGACACGACTTAGCGACTGAACTACAACTTGAAGTGATGTGATCATTTGCAATGTATGCATATATCAAATCATCACGTTGTACACTTGAAGTTTATGCAGTTTTGTCAAATATACCTCGGTAAAGCTGGGGAAAAAACACTTATTTCTATTTTCTTACTTGTGACTCAAATGGTCAGCAGGAAAACAACTTGGTATGTTTTGTATTTTGTGTTTTTGTGCGAATGACATGGAGATGACCCTTTAAAACACTTGACACCGAATTCACTGAGCACATGACCAGGTCTCCATAGCCCTCACTCGGGAGCTGAAGTTCCGCATTAATCAGAGTGACAATGGCCAGAAAAGTAACCCAAGGTGCCCTTCACAGCCAGTGCTGTCCACTGCAGCCTCTGAGACCAGCTGCGGTCACTTTCCCAAACTGCCTACGGGCCTCACTCAGCTACATCCTGTCCGTTCCATCTTCCGGGTAAAAACCTGAAGTCAGAGGGAAGCCAGCCCAGCAGTTCTGAGTGGTCACCCTCACTGGGGGACCTCTGTCTGCTCTTGGCCATGGTCCTGGGACGGCTGAACTTTACTGAGTTTACTGGACATTCAGACAAACAATAAAACTCCCTTTTACATTTGAAAGGTCAAGTGAAGACCAAACCAGTTACAGAAACATGTAAGAATGTCCCCCAAACTGCTCGGAACTTACTCGTGGTGTTTTGCTGTTTTCCTCTTTGTGAATTGAGACGGGGCTTGTAACACAGGGGCCTTCATATGTCTGCTAAATTAATGAATTCACTAAAAATAAAACAACTAAAATGTATCTATACCATATTTGCATTGTACCATCTGTATTATATTGCCTATGCTAATCTCTCTTGTATTAGGATTTTAGCCTCTCGTGACAGTTTAAATGAACTGTTAATGTGTCGACTTGACAGGGCTGATGGAGGCTCAGACAGCTGGTGAAATGGGACGTCCAGGGGTGCATCTGTGAGGGTGTTTCTGGAAGCAAGCAGCATTGGAATCTGGACTGAGTGATGAAGGCCACACTCTCCAACGTGGTGGGCACCATCCAAGCTGAACAGTACAGAGAGGTCCATCTTCTCCCACCCTTGGACATCAGCGCTCCTGGACTTCAGACCTTAGGACTGAACGACCCGGCCTCCTGGGGCTCCGGCAGGTGGACAGTGGGCAGCGGGCCACCAGGCTCACCTGGGTAAGCGCCTGTCTATGTCCACATCTCCCTGGCTCTGCTCCCGCTCCTCCTGCAGAGAAGGAGGAGCTCTTACTCTCACCCTCAGCAGTGCTCCAACGACCCCGGGGCCCAGCGTGTGCTCAGGACACTGGATGAAGCCTCCTGTTGAAAACGCAAGTGGCTGCACTCTCCCAACTCTCACAAAACTTTCTTAAGTCTCTCCATCTGATATCTGGTAGAAATCCATAACGGACATGGACGTTCAGGGGATGTTCAGAGTGCCTCTTGCTTCCTGGGGGACAGTGGCTTTCATTAACGAACAGATAAGACCAAACCCCAGCACAGACCACAGCCTCTGTGAGCTCAAAGTGGGAATGCCAGTGGAGGCTGGAGTCCTGACCAGTGTCCATCCGCTGGACAATCATCAAGTGAGGACAGTGTCAGAGCGCCCGTCAACCCAGTAGCCGCGTACAGCCTGGTCTCGGCCCTGTCCAGCGTGGGGGGCTGCACTGTGGCCGCCTGGCCCTCTCCTGCCACTCAAGCTTCCTCACTACCTACCCACCACGGGCAGTCACCACTGCAGGCCCCTGGGCACGTCAGACTATACTGACTGATGGCAAGATGGGCCTTCCAGAAGTGATGAAGCCCCTGGGTCAGCCTTTACCCCTGCCCAAGACTCTGACCCTGGCCTCTACTCCCCACTCTGACCTCCCAGGGTCACAGGAGGTGCACGCTCATGGTACACCATGTCCACTCAAGAATCAAGGCCAGGCAGGCCCCTGCAAGAGTACGTCACCGGTGCTGGGAATTTTAGTCCCAACTTTCCCTCTGCTTGGATAACTGCCTCAGGATCCCTGGCCTCCTGGCTCCCTGTCCTACCCCCACATAACCTCTTGGCTCACTTGAAGGCAGGACCTTCAAGGCCACGTGGCATTGGAGCTCCGTGGCTGCTGGGCCTCCAGCATCCACGCCCCTGTGTCCAGGCCCTCGTCCAGCCCCTAGGGAGGACTCAGGGACTCATTCCATCACCCAGAAGCTGCTATTACGTTGAAAGCAATTTGTACCAGAGACAGTGCTTTCTAAAGGCTTAGTGTTTGGATTCAGAGGAGCACACTAGTGGGGACACCTGGAAAACGTTAGCATTTAGGTTCTCAGACCCATCAAAGCTGGCCACCTGGGGCTCTTGGTATCTCCAAGGTGACCTGTAGAGTCCGATATTCTGCAGCTAACTCCCACTTCTCTGAAAGGGTGTAAGAATTAGGTCAGCTATTGTGAAAGCTCGTGAACAGAGTGGTTGAGAATGACCTCGTTCTAGCTGTCCCAACACCCAAGATTAAAAGGTTAAGAAAACAGTGTGTCCCTTTTATGCCCTTGGAGACTAGCACTTCATGTGGATTTTTGCAGGAAAACACTTCATTTATCATGAAAGTCGATGAGCATCTTATTGACTGGACAGCAGATTAAGGCTATTAAGAACATTTGCTAAAATAAACAAGGTGCTTTCTCTGGGCAGGAAGGCTGATATTGCGCATAATCCCCAAGCCAGTCAAGTGAAGAAGCAGCAGCCAGCCACCACAATCACGGCAGACACCTGCAGGGGACGGCCAGCCAGTTAGAGATGGCCTTCGTTCACAGACAGTAACTCAAGTCATAACACAGAGGCAGGAACGTGAAACCTCCTTAGAGCAAGCTGGGGAGTCCTGGAGTGCTGTCTGTGGGTGTCACTTGAAAAGGCTTTTATCAAGTCCAGGAGCAGCTGGGGGCTCCCTTGAGAGCAGCCAGGCAGGAAGGAGCGGGGAGCTGGGGCAAACTCCTCAGGGCCTCATGCCTCAGCAGCTTCTGCTGTGATGAAGGATGTCTGACACCTGCAGGGACCAGAGCCCCCTCTAACCCCACCCCAAACAGGGTCCAGGAAGGACAGGTGGGAGCCACATGGCCAGTGGCAGGGGTCACACTGTCCATCCAACCTCGGGATCCAGGCTCCACTGTGTCAGGGAGGCACTCTTTAGTTGATCCCACTATAGCCGGCTTCCTGACTCAGTTTATACGATTTTAAGTATTGAGGTTTTGCTGTAATGTTGACAAAACACCAATTCTGGAAATGTGCTTTTCCTGTTTTCGCTGAAAATATTCCTGGTAGACACAGCTGTCCAAGCCCCAAGCCAGGTATTAGTTTCCTCAACCCTCCCTCCCAAGTGTTCACTCTCGGTTTATTAACTACTATTTGTGTGGTATATTAACCCCGTGAGATGTCCCTGTCTGTGCATCAGAGCCACCTGTAGCAGCTTCGGTCATGGGTGTCTTGATGATGCAGCCTGACCAGGGTCGGAGCCGGTGAGTGGCGCTGTGGGGGCCTGGGGTGCGGCTGGAGGGCAGGGACACCCGTGCTGTGGGTTTACATCTCCAACAGCGGTCGTGGTCACATGTTCCTGATGTCCACAGTTGGTGATGAGGATCAGCTCACCTGGCAGGTGAAGGCGTGTAGTGAGTCCCCAGGAGGTGAGGGCACAGAGCCCCCCAGAGCTGAGCGATCTTCCCTGCCACTGTGGACTCGGTGTCCGCCAGGCCTCACAGTAGCACGTCAGAACTCGGGCCTCCTCCCGGCCTCCTCTGCTCCGAGAGGCTGGCCCTAGGAAGCCCTGTTCCCCACAAATGTGACTCTTTCTCTCCCAAGTCTGTGTGTGTCCGTATGTGTGTGCGAGCATGCCCATCCGCCCGTAATCACGAGCGAGAGCAGACGTGTGTCCCCGGCCCGGGCTGGCGGGCAGTGGGCAGTGGGCGTGCACAGCCACAGATTAAGGCTATTAAGAACATTTGCTAAAATAAACAAGGTGCTTTCTCTGGGCAGGAAGGCTGATATTGCGCATAATCCCCAAGCCAGTCAAGTGAAGAAGCAGCAGCCAGCCACCACAATCACGGCAGACACCTGCAGGGGACGGCCAGCCAGTTAGAGATGGCCTTCGTTCACAGACAGTAACTCAAGTCATAACACAGAGGCAGGAACGTGAAACCTCCTTAGAGCAAGCTGGGGAGTCCTGGAGTGCTGTCTGTGGGTGTCACTTGAAAAGGCTTTTATCAAGTCCAGGAGCAGCTGGGGGCTCCCTTGAGAGCAGCCAGGCAGGAAGGAGCGGGGAGCTGGGGCAAACTCCTCAGGGCCTCATGCCTCAGCAGCTTCTGCTGTGATGAAGGATGTCTGACACCTGCAGGGACCAGAGCCCCCTCTAACCCCACCCCAAACAGGGTCCAGGAAGGACAGGTGGGAGCCACATGGCCAGTGGCAGGGGTCACACTGTCCATCCAACCTCAGGATCCAGGCTCCACTGTGTCAGGGAGGCACTCTTTAGTTGATCCCACTATAGCCGGCTTCCTGACTCAGTTTATACGATTTTAAGTATTGAGGTTTTGCTGTAATGTTGACAAAACACCAATTCTGGAAATGTGCTTTTCCTGTTTTCGCTGAAAATATTCCTGGTAGACACAGCTGTCCAAGCCCCAAGCCAGGTATTAGTTTCCTCAACCCTCCCTCCCAAGTGTTCACTCTCGGTTTATTAACTACTATTTGTGTGGTATATTAACCCCGTGAGATGTCCCTCTCCGTGCATCAGAGCCACCTGTAGCAGCTTCGGTCATGGGTGTCTTGATGATGCAGCCTGACCAGGGTCGGAGCCGGTGAGTGGCGCTGTGGGGGCCTGGGGTGCGGCTGGAGGGCAGGGACACCCGTGCTGTGGGTTTACATCTCCAACAGCGGTCGTGGTCACATGTCCCTGATGTCCACAGTTGGTGATGAGGATCAGCTCACCTGGCAGGTGAAGGCGTGTAGTGAGTCCCCAGGAGGTGAGGGCACAGAGCCCCCCAGAGCTGAGCGATCTTCCCTGCCACTGTGGACTCGGTGTCCGCCAGGCCTCACAGTAGCACGTCAGAACTCGGGCCTCCTCCCGGCCTCCTCTGCTCCGAGAGGCTGGCCCTAGGAAGCCCTGTTCCCCACAAATGTGACTCTTTCTCTCCCAAGTCTGTGTGTGTCCGTATGTGTGTGCGAGCGTGCCCATCCGCCCGTAGTCACGAGCGAGAGCAGACGTGTGTCCCCGGCCCGGGCTGGCGGGCAGTGGGCAGTGGGCGTGCACAGCCGTGCAGCGCTGCCTCAGCTAGGGGCTCACTAGCCGTCTGCTGTTTTACTGAGAACGTGGGTGCTCCCTGAGGGCGCAGTGAAATGAAGCACTGTCCGAGCAAGGCCGTGGTTTGGGGCCCTCGGGGGGGCCCTGATGCTCTCAGCGCGTGAGGGTCTCCAGGTAAACAAACGCGGGGTGGTGCGGTCGCCATGGCAACAGGGGTACTCATCTCCGGGTTTGCAGCCGTATTTCACCAATTTGGTGCTCCGCTAAACATAAAATAATGCCTCCTTTAACGATACTGGGCCAGGGTTCTTAGAAACAAGGGAGCCCCCTGGAGCAAGCGCCAAAGTGCAGAATCCAACCGTGGAAAGCACCCCATCACCCTGCGAGCTGGCTGTGGTTTCCACCGCGCGGAGCTTTGTGCGGTCGCCCCTAAGCCGCTCAGCGGGTCGTGTCTGACCCTGGGCCGCGGCTCTCCACGCCCAGGCCAGCTGTCTCCCGTGCAGAGTGGGCCAAAGGCCCCCCAGAGTGTGGTTCCCCCCCCCAGAGTGTGGCCCTGCGTCCTCTTGCGCCGGCTGAGCAGCGAGGCCAGGCCGAGTCCGCCCCAGGAAAAGCCCGCCAGCCTCGAGGACTCGCACCGCGGAGGACACGCAGGTTTAGAGACCATCGGGCTCAGCGCGGCCCCACCCTCAACGCAGCAGACCAGCTGCCCAGAGCATCTTCTCCACCTGCCCATGGGGCCTCTCCTCAGTCACCTGAAGGATGGAGGCAAGGGCACCAGGGGAAGCAAGGGGCCCGGGTCTGACCCCCACACTGACCTGGATTTGGTGGATTGTCTGGGAGCTCCCGGGACCCTAGAACGTTAGGCGACCTCCCACTGTCAGGCTCTGGCCGCGTTCCAGCCTTGGGAACCCTCCCCAAGCTGTCCTCCGGTGCGTGGGGGACACAGCTCACCTCCCACCCTTGGCGTGAGCCAGGGCTCAGGATGTCAGGCAACAAGACGCAGAGCTAGAGTGGACAGCCACGGCAGGACAGAGGAGCCCAGCTTCCACAGACTCGCTGAGTGAGCTTTGAAGGGGCCTTTTGTGCAGGTGAGGAGCGTGGTTTCACTGAACAATGGAGTAACTTGAGGCCACCTTCCCACTAAGGAGCAGCAGGCTGACTCCAGCCGCGTCCCTGGGGGCAGTGGCCTCATTCTGAGGGTGTGAGTGCCACCTCCTGGGCCTTTGGGGAAGCGCTACACCTTCCCGTCCACATGCTGGCTGGAGAGGGATGGGTGCTGGGCCATAGGGGAGCCCCTGAGGGGCGCTTAGTGCTGGCAGGTTAACATCTTGATGCAAAGGTGTGTCACAGGGGAAAACACCCCAGGCCTCTGGAAACATCCCTCCACAGCTGGCGAGTGTGTGAGGCAGGACCCTGGGTCCTGGGAGTAGTCAGCTCCTGGGGACACTAACCCCACCTGCTGTGTCCTGGACCCAGTGCAGTGGCCAGGAAGCCTAGGGACAATCAAGAGGGTTCCCAGCGAAGCAGAGGGAGCCCACATGGCCTTTCCCATCACCAGACTAGATGGTGAGGGCGTGAAGACAGGCTTTCTTCCTGCTGGTTTAAGATAGACCCCAGTGGCCGTCCGCCTAGGTTCTCCCCTGTCAGCCACTGCCTGTGGAGCTTGCTCTTGGAACCTGCTCCACTGCGGAGATGTGGCAGAAACACAAGTTATACCTAGTGGTTGTTATCCTCACATTGTGTGTGTTTGCAAACATCAGTTGGGTCCCAGTCAGGAGTAGAACACACACCTGGAGTGTGGTGCAGCCCGCAGCCTGGGTGGCCCTCATTTTGTACAAAAGGCTTCCATGCTACAAAAAACTGCCCCCAACCGCCAGGGGGCCTGAGATCAAAGAACGTGGGTCCCCAACTCAAGAGGGATGAGCCTCCTTCTCGTCTATCCCCATTTTGAAAATCCCAGTGTCTCGTGGGTCACCCACCCTGGGCTCAGCCCTTCTCCCCGTTTGTTCTCGTGTCTCAGAGGGAAGACGGCCCAGCCTGGAACCTCTGCCCCAGAGATGTGTCTCCTGACGGCCTGCCCTGAGGCCAAGGGAGGGCACCGTGTCCTCGGAGGGGAGTGGGTCACCAGACTCCCCCCAACTCCAGCTGGTCCCCTTTTCACCCTGACCTGGTGTTCCCAGCCACCCAGGGAACCCCACCAGACCCTGCAGGGCAGCCCAATGTGGTCCCTCCAAGCTTGTTCCCTGAGACCTGGTGGGCAGGAAGGACAAACCTTCACTAGCAGAGGTGTGTCCTGTTGTGGACGTGGGAGGTGGGGGCAGGGGACACACCATGCAAGAAGGCCTGTCGGGAAGGCTGAAGTCACAGAAGGCACAGGAGGACGGGACCTCCTGTCCAGTCCTGGAAGTAGGTGCTGACCTTGTGCCAGGAGACAGTTGTGTGGTAAACGAATGAATGAGTGAAACAGTGAGTGGACAAATGAGAAAAGTGATGAGGGATTGGGCAAGAAAGTGAGCAGGTGAACAAACAGGTAAATGAGCAATGGAGTTAATCAACAAATGAATGAAGGAAGAAATGAGCAAACAGGTGAACAAGTAAATGAAGTAGAACAGGTGAGTCCTGACTCACTTCCTAGCTCCCCATCCCCTGGCTCCTCCCCCTTGGGCCGCTAAAGTGATGAAGGAGGGGACAGCACGGCTTCTTTGAAGGTGACCCCCCCCCCCGCCTTTTCCCACGAGGCCTGTCAAGAAGAGAGTCAGGCAATGGAGGGCTCAGCTTGGGCCCAGAGCTCCTGTCCTCTTGATCCCCTGCCATTTCAATGCAGAATGTTAAAAAAGTAAGAATTAATACAAACCCCATGACAAAAAAAAAAAATCAGCATATTAAATAAAGACAGGATTACTATTCCTGACTTCTTCTTGCCTCAGGCTTCAGTATGGCTCATCATAAAGCTGTCTTTATGTCAGATTTTGTTTTCCGTACATCATGATTTTTCTGCATTAATTTTGATGTTTTGACATGTTGCATTAAGATAGTATTTATCTGTGTTCCTGAGAGTGGCTGTGTCTTTCTTCTCTGTTTCCTCCTTAAATGTCACACGCAGGTGGTTCACTGGTCCCTCACTGGCCATGCACCACCCAGGGAAAGGAGTGCTTCAGGCTACAAGACAGCAGGTGGTTTCCTGGGGTCCTTCAGGCAGGGGTCCTAATCAGGCACCAGCTTGCAGAGTCTAGTGGAAACCCTCTTCCAGGCCTCTGGGTCACATGAGGTCAACAACTGGTGTCTCATCTATGGAAGTACTGGAATAATAAAGCAAGTTTTAAGTGACATGCTTTTGGCAAAGATGTTACACGCAGAAGATCTTAACCTGCACTCAGGTGTGTTCGCCCCAGACTTGATCAGGAGTCTGGTTCAGATTCATCTGCGTTGTTTGCCAGGCGCTGTTCTGGGCCCCTCACCCAACCTGGTCCATCGTCCCCTGAGTTCCCCTCTAGAGTTAGCATCCCAGACGTCCCAGGACAGACACGGAGACAGAGTATGATGGCAATGCTCTCAGCTGCCGGGCAACAGGCCACCAACCTGTGCAGAGACTCTGGGAGGAGGGCAGGCAGCCAGACCCTGTGGTCAGATGTTGCAGGCCTGACCCCAGGCCAGCTTGCCCCAAGAACTCAGTGCATCTTCCGGGGCATCTAAATTCGGTGAAATACAGCTGATATTCTGTTTCACAAAAGCTATGATTTTATAGAATAAAGAGCCCCTCCTCCCATACTATTCATCACAGAGGCTCACAAACTCCCTCCAGGAGGATTCTTCCATGGGTTGTTTTATCATTATGTCTATTAAGGTCCTTCCTAGCAAAGCACTGAAATTGTGATAGAGAAATAGAATCCTTTCTGCCTTCACGAAGGAAAATTGTTATTGCTACGGAATATATGAATTGCAAAATACTGTAACATAAAGATTTGCAATGCATTTCTGTCATATGGAAGAAGAATTGAAGTTAGTCGGATTTATTTAGATGTTGACAGAAAGTGGCTGCCTTCATGCCTCGGCATGGATGATGATTCACATGTATTACAAACTTAAAATGGTGAAAAAGAGAGCTTGTCAACATAGCCCTTAGAAAACCCAGGGACTCTTGGCCCCTGGGAGCAGATGCGTGCGAGAAAAGGGAGGGGCTGACACAAGGGAAACTGTGAAGCCCTCGCTTGGCTTCAATCTGCAGAAGCCGGTATGGGGGGTGTCAGCACGGCCCTAGAATGGGGGCCAGGGGTGGGCGTCACGGGCCTCGGCACCCGGGGCCCTCTCCTGTCCCATGCAGATTTGAGCTGCCATACCTGGGATCCTTCTTGGGCCTCCTGCACCCACCTGCCATAGACAGCTAGTGCAGCTGTTCGAACCTGAGCCCAGCCAAGTCCCCTGTCTGCAGGGGCAGAGCTAAGCCAGGCTTGTCCATCGCCATGACGAGGTCTGGGACATGCTTCCCCAAAATATGACACCTCGGCCTGTGGAATAATTTTAAGTGAAGAAGTCTAAGCAACAGCAGGTGCAGGGGTGCTCTCTGGCCTCCCCTGAAGCAAGTCACCAGTGACCCTCGCATGAGAGCTGCCTCACCTCTGCCACGAGGAGAGAAACACCCCTGTCTCCAGGGCACAGGGATCTACACTGCCCTCCATAAAGCCTCTCCCAGGCTGTGTTCTTGAGTGGGAAACCCCTCTGACTCGCCTTTGGGGTCCCCAAGCCCTGTTAGAAAACACTAGTGTTGTCTCCCTGCTCCACACTCCTTCCTGAGCCACGCGTGGGACACTTCCGGGCTCATACAAGTGTCGTGGAAGGACAGGGTCTGGGTGGATGGACCACGTCTGCCACCTTTTCCTGCTCACACCCCTCTGTCTGTTCACACGGCCCTGGGTTGTCTCAGCCTCCTCAGGAAACCTGCCACTGGAGCAGCAACAGGCACGGTCCTAGATTGTGGCTTTGGAAAGTGGAAGTAGAGGCTGAGAACAATAGGTGTGGAAGGGTATTTTTATCTCGGAGCCAGGACTGAGTTCCCCAGGACTCTCTTTTCTCCTCCTGCTTCTAGGCTAGAATTGTTTTCCTAAATGGGAGGAAATGGAGAACGCAGATCAGTTGAGAGAAAACAAAACAAAACAAAAAGCACTGAAATGCTGGTGAGCTCCTGAGATGGGACCTCAGCCCCTCTTCCAAGCAGAGGGCAGGATTCTTAGACAAGCGAGGATCCAGGCGAACAGACACCAAGGCTGCCTGTCTGCAGGTCGCTCCCGGGGAGACCCAGCCCGTGGACAGCCACTGGTGCAGAAACACGGGTCCAAGGGCCTGGCTACTCAGGCCAGCTTAGCGCCCGAAGTCCTGTTTGCCCAGGGTGGAGTGTGGGCAGTAAGCTTCATCTCCTCCACCCAAGGGCAGGGACAGATGACAGCTGGACATGGAAACACCTTTTGGACACAAACCAGGGGGATGGCAGTGTCAGCCCACAGCCTGACCAGCGAGGTCCCCAGAGACAAGATGCTTCCCTTTCTGGGAAGGCCTGCTGCTTCAGAGTTTCACTGTGCTTCCAGCCTGCTTCACTTGTTTATTCCCACAGTAGGATTCCTCTTTCCTTCCAGGTTCCCCATGTGAGCACAGGACTCTGTTTAAACATGTGAGAACTTCCCTCTGATCTCTAGGCTTGAGTGAGGGCTCCCAGCTCCATCTGCAAGCCGAAGCCCCAGGTGGGGTGGGGGAGGTAGTCTGGGACTTGGGTCTGGGAGTCCCTCACATAATAAAGCTATTTATCTGTGGACCCTCCTCCTCACCTTGGGAGACGCTGGCTTCCCAGGTAGGGGCAGTTGGAATAGATCATGTCTGTGTGCGGGTACAGTCATGCTCCGGGGGCTGGGTTTCTGCAGGGAGCAGGGCTACAGGATTTAGCATATGACAGGCTTTGTGGTCGCCACTGGGTTGTCTGAAAGCACACTCTGAACTTGAACCAACCTGGGGGGATGGCTGTCTTGTTCCCCAGGACTCCTTAAAGCCTGGACCCCGCGTGGGGTCCATGTAGTGACTGACCACACATCCACTCCCAGCCTCCTTAGTGAGTTGTCACAGGTGCTGCTGCCCATAGGCAAGGTGGCCACCTCTAGTGGTTTGATCTGACTGCTTACAGAAATAACCAACCACCTGAGTCGGGGGCCCCAATGTTTAACCCAGCACTCAAGGATGATTGCCCTCTCTCATGAATGTGAAGGTCACAGTTTTGGCTGAGTCTGGGAGGCCAGGGCAGGGTCTGAAGTAGTTGCCTTTTCAATCTTGAAAGGCCCCTTTGAATTCTGACTTCCATTTAAAATAGTCATCATCCTTTCCTTGCAACTTTTCATGTAGAGGCTTTGCTGTTAGACCTTAGTTAGGGATCCAGATGCGGGGAAACCCAGCCACTCCTGGAAATCCCTAAGGTGTCCTCTAGTTCTGGGGTGTGGGTGGGCTGCAGACAGCTTCTTCCCTCTCCTGGGTGGGCTTCCCTGACCCTATGTAAGAATGGAGCCCAGGCGGACACCCTGGGGCCTTGGTTGTGATATTTGAGGCTTCTCCCTGGATATCTTCTGTCCTCTATAAGTCAGTGGTAGGGCAGTCACAGTACTTTGTCAGAGACCTCCTTTGTAGGACCAGCAGTCAGAATGTCATCTCATGTCGGAGGAGGCTCCCTCCTCCAGATGTCAGTCTTCTAGGTCTTTGGCTGAAGTTTCCCCAGCGATGCCCCCCAGTCTCTGAGGCCTGGAGCGGCACTTTCCCGATGTATTGTTCTGGTTGTGTGTTTGGGGTCCTGGCACACAGAAGCAGACATTTCTTGTGACTTGGAGGATGACAGAACACAAAAGAAGGCATCCTTCTAACACATGGTCTAGCAGTGTGGCCAGCAGGGTGAGGAATCAGGGACACAGGACGTGTGTCCTTGGGGCCTCGCTGTCTCCCCTGAGGTCCTGTCCCATCCTGTATTCCCCACTGGGCCTCCTTCCCAGAAAGACGGGGTCCGACAGGCTGATGGGCCTGGTCTAGGAAGGCCCTGGTCCATCGGGCCCTGTATCACAAGATTGATGCCCAGCAGACCTCCTGATGGAGCACGTGCTGTTTCCTGTTGTGCCAGGGGTGTTGGGTTTTACAGGGACGATCCCGGACTGTCTTCTACAGCTCCCCTGGCTCGTCTTTGGGTCAGCCCTTGGGGTTTCCTCATCTTGTGCTCTTCATCTATGGGACACCAGTCTCCAGTTTGTCTCACTTTAGGTGGGTCTTAAAAGGAGTGCGTCAAGACTGTATATCGTCACCCTGCTTATTTAACTTCTATGCAGAGTACATCATGAGAAACGATGGACTGGAAGAAACACAAGCTGGAATCAAGATTGCCAGGAGAAATATCAATAACCTCAGATATGCAGATGACACCACCTTTATGGCAGAAAGTGAAGAGGAACTAAAAAGCCTCTTGATGAAAGTGAAAGAGGAGAGTGAAAAAGTTGGCTTAAAGCTCGACATTCAGAAAACTAAGATCATGGCATCCGGTTCCATCACTTTATGGGAAAGAGTGGAAACAGTGTCAGACTTTATTTTGGGGGGCTCCAAAATCACTGCAGATGGTGATTGCAGCCATGAAATTAAAAGACGTTTACTCCTTGGAAGAAAAGTTATGACCAACCTAGATAG